>BGPR01000747.1:350737-371443 GCA_013235015.1 Araneus ventricosus
ATCACCACCTACAATTTTCCAACTGCGCGAGCGGCAATAAAACTTTCTACTGCAAGATCTACTTTCTAACCTTCCCGAGACCCAAGGGGGAAGACTCGAGCCTGACGTCAGTCTCAGGGATCGTCTCTGTGTTCCGTTGACCTGGTTAGAACGAGGCCAGAACGGCTCGAACGGTCCAACCGGCAATCGTTTTCATTCACCTCGTATTTAAGACATGCTCTCACACCCGACCCACAACTTTAATACTACCTTCGACTTCTGAAGAGCAAGGTCATTCAGTTTATCGCTCAAACTTACACGCAACGATCATCAACCCCGCTCACAGGTAGGCAAGACTTTTGTTTTCCGTACCCGAAACTCATTCACGACAAAAGTCGATTTTAATTTCGTGGTGGTATTTAATTAGCTTTTCATTTTATTTCGAGTTTTTTATAGAAATAATGAAAATGCGGGAAGGACTTTAAGGTCTCAAAATAATTCGTATAGCACTTTTTTTTTATTAAAATGTTATTTGTTAAGTGAAAAATGCAGTTTTTAATGTTTAGTAATTGCGAATGTTTCCAAGTAAAAATTATTTTCAAAAGAAAAAGTCGAAGCAAAAATTTCTGTGAATCTTCATGCTAAAGTTGTCTTATGATTCAAAGTAACCAGTCGGAAAACTAAAAGGAAAAAGAATGAAGACTAAAACATCTTAAGATGGTATATAACTGTAAAGTGTTTAAATACGGTTACTTTCTATGTGCTTTTTTATTCAAACTCGTTTTTAAACTTTTTCCCCTGCATTCAATTCTTTCTTTTCCGTTCTTACTATCCTTTAAATAGAACTGTAATTTTGAAATTTAAAGCTTTATTACTTTAAAACTTGCTAATTAGGATTTTTTGTTAATTAATCATTTGCTAATTAACTAAAATTTATCTCAGTAATACGCCTTCCTTAAAAGTAAAATATAATTCTGACGACTTGGGTGATCCAACTAAGTTGAAATATTTCATCTGACTGAAGGAAACAAAAATGTTGTGCTATTACATTTAAGTGAAATATACTGACACTGTAAATCTGGAACCTATAATTGTTAAAATTGTTGTTATTTTTAAATAGGTAAAATTTTCCTATGGCAATTTTGTAGATAATTATTTTTGTTTATTATTAATTGGTGCAGTATTTCATGCCTGTATTTCTTTAGTAATTTACACTACTTGTACCTTTACATACCCTACGTAATGTTTTTTTTTTCATTTGTGATATATATATTTTTAAATACAATTTTAAAATATATTTTCTAGACAACTGCAAAATAACTTCCAGGTAAGCTTTTAAAAATTATACGATAATTATAACATGATGTTGTTTCGAAGGATTGCAACTGACTAAAATATTCAAGTAAATAAACTGTAATATAACTGCGGAAAAGTGCTAAGTTTTGCATTAAAAAACATTTAAAGCATGCACCAAGAATTTCATTTTTAAAGAGGATTTTTTGATGCAAAAAAGAATAATTATTAAATAATATTAGCACAAGCAATTAATATTAGCAAATATGTTTAAGTGGGATTGAGTCTTTCAATAGAACGAACGTCTTTTCAGTCAGATCTTGTAATTAAATCATATCCTGTGAGGAATGCCTGCGTATTAATTAGACTTTTAGCAGTGTAACACGTCTAATATCTAAAATCAGTATTATAAGAGAATGTGTAAAATTGGATTCAAATATTTTTATGCGTGTGATACATGATAAAATTTTATATATTACATGCCTTAACGGAGAGAAAGATGCTAAGCAAAGCATCATAATATTTTTAACGCAAAAGTTAAAGGATTTTTACAACAAATTAAATGTTTATTTAGTAATGAAAACCATATGAGTTATGTTAGTTATTTTAATGTTGCGTTATTAGATTATAATTTGATCTCATTAATTATAAATATATTCATCTAATATCAATATTAATCACATTTTCAATGCTATAAAACCCTAGTGGCTTAGAATTTCAGCTAAATCAATATTTATTAACTTTTCAAAAGACTAGGTTAATATAAAAATGCTTCCAAAAATTCTGAACTTAATGATGACGCGATGCAAATACATTACTATGAAATACGATGCATCTTTTCGACTGAAGGAATTTTGAAACTAATTTATAATTGTTTCCGTACAATATTTACTGAAATTTTCTATTATTCATATATTGACGTACATTCTTTACATATATATCACATCCAATACATTTATACGTGTAACATCATTTCTATAACATATTTATATCACAGATTCTCTAAAATAAAAAAAATTACAATTTACATATGCTTTCAACAGATGTTATAAGGTAAATTTTAAATTACAAGACATATTCCTTTTATCCAAATTTTATACATATAAAATTTAGTTCAAATCAAATTAAATAACAAACAATGTAAAAGTAGTATTTTAAAACATAAAAAATCAGAAATCCATAATATCATCGTTTGAAGCTTGTTTCATGGAAAAGTTTTAAAGAAAAACCTTTTCATTCAGCAACAAAATTATTTTAATTTAAATGGTAGTACTAAAAAATATTGTTGCTTAAAATTCAACCTTTTATCCATTTTTTTATTGTAATTATTGATCTATTCTCTGCAGATTTGTCTGATAAAGTTCAAGAAAAAAATTTAAAATATAAGATTTTCTGGTATATGAGAAGTATTAATATTGAAAAATTACATTTGGATTTGTTGAGTAGTCCCAATTTGAATAATGATTATATTATCATGCAGAAATGGCAGATTATGTAATTAGTTATGTTCTTCATATTTGATTCTGAAAGACAGCATTTTTAAATTGATTTGAAGAGTCCAATTTCGATACCACGAAAGACTTACTAATATAATATCCCAGATCTCTCGGTAACGATCTGACGTCACCAACAATAAAACTCGCGCCATAACACTGCGAGACGTTGAACAGCATTATATTGTTAGAGAACCTAAATTTCAGTAATTTTAAATTTAAAATGGTCATTGTCGTTCTAATTTCAAATTTAATAGCTTTAAAATAGTGAAATAAAATTTGCTATCGATTGATATAAAATTTATCTCGCTATGATCAATAGTTCCCGAGAAATTTTAAATTATATTAATCATATATTTCAATTTAATTTCCGTTTTTTAATAGAAAGTAGTAAATTATGTCAGTGGTATATCACGCGCGTGATATAGTTTGGACGTTGTTTACCGGAATGTTGCTTTCCATGAGGGTTTTGAATATAGAAATATGTAGATAATATGGAAATAAAAAAAATATTTCCTGTCATAAAATATATGTTTATTTAATTTGTTTCCAATCAATGTTAAACATTTCTTTCGCATATGTATCTATTTAAAGATGTCAGATTTAGACGTCAGACGGGAAATCTCTCGAATGAAGAGGCAATTTGCACCCGTCATACCATGACGGGTGATTTTCTTGTATTAAAAATAAGCTCTTTTGATAAAAATAATGAATGTAAATTTGTTTAACTACCTTCCCAGGAAAGTAGTTTTATTATATTTACACCAGAATTCTTTATTTCGGACATTAATTAAGGCATTTTTTCTTAATGGTAACTGATAGAAATTATTTGAATTCTGATTAGCATTTGCATGTTGAATGGGGACAAACAAAGAAAAAGTCAAAACGTTTTAAGTTCATTCAATTATTTTAAATTTATCTTTTATTTCGCTGGTATTTTCTTTTTCATTTTTCCGTAACGAATTCAATTGGCATTACATTAATGCTATCAATACGGAGTAAAAACTTATATAAACAATTTTCACAAACTAATCGACCGTGGTTCCGTGGATTTAAGGTTTAGAGATAGTTTAGCTTAGTTTAGTTATATTTACGTTTGAAGCAACACAAGGGCTATTTAGGGACAGACCTCATAATTTTGAACCGCGGTCAGATAACGAGGATTTAGAAATAAGAGAGTCTCGGGTTCGATATCCATAATGATGGCTACCGAATATACACCATGTACGTAGACTTGGTATACATTTTTAATGTGTCGTCTAGGGTCAAATATCTTCACACCGGTGTGGTTTGGAAGCTTGGAGAGTTGGATGCCAGTTCAGGTGTCGTCCTCGTCATCTGAAAACAGTTAAAAATGAAAAGATACATTCCAATTTATGTCTCATGTAACTTCAAAACGGAACGTTTATCTGGCATAACATTCCCAAATAAAAAATGTATTGCAGTAAGAAATTTATTTTCGAAAATACAATCAACCTGACATTCTTTGACAAGTATTTATATATACTTTTACAATGAATGATGGCTTTGCTTGTTTTAGTAATTCTTCAAAAGAAAGATAAATTACTTCATTTTGAAATCTGAACGCAAACTAATGTATTTTCAAAATGATTCAATTGATGTAAAACAAAAATTGATTTTAAAAAGATTTTTTTCGCTTGAATTTATTTGGTTAATTAACTTTTCAATACTACTGAAACAGCTTACGATTTACTAAAGTCATATAATAGTGCATGTCTTCAAGCGAATAGAAATCTCTCCCAGTGGTTTTTGGAGACAAGAATTTTTTCCGTTTAATTTGAGAATGAAATTAAATCCAATATGAATATATAATTACTATAAAAAAGTTGCATTGAATTTTGAAAATAATAAAAATTTTCTGTAACTTTTTATTTAAAAAACTAAAAATTACTACTAAATTACTAAAAAAACTAAAATATTTCAAGTTCCTGAAAACGTTTCTTAGTATTACCAAAATTACTTAAGACAAAACAGGAATTGTCCTTGTTTCTGAAGTCTGGCTTTAAAGCTTGAATCGTTAAAAATAATTTCAATTAAAATTGTGAATTAAGAAATTTTTTATGAATCAAGCTCTCAAACAGTTGATTTTCTTTAAATTCACGCTTTTTGCTAATGTTCCAGTCAATTAACGAATTTAATTAACGGTTTTAAGCCCCAAAAGTCTTTGAATTATAATTAAAATGTTAGAATGCGAGCAATTCAAATATTTTCAAATATTTTTATCAACAAATTCTTTTGACAAATTTGTTTTTAAAAGTTACAAAAAAATAAAAAAATGTAGTCTAACAAATCTTTGAATTTAAATGATTTAGCAAACAAACATATGCTAAACATAGGATGTATTCTAAATGACCTCATTTTTCAAATCTTTCATATCAACTGAGATTTAACATATGATATGGCTGTCACAAGCGCAGCAATAAAATGAAATCGCTCCCTATATTTAAATTTGGAGATATCACATAACAAGTGATAACTGAAGAAAGCACCGCTTAATACCCTAATTACCGCTCATTTGAATAGCAAACACCTGCAATTTAACCAGCCGACTCTTATTTATCTTACCCAGATATTCATATTTAACTTGGAGGTACACAAACGAGGCCGCGGAGCAGCTAGAAATTGGGTAGCACCTCTGAGTTTGTTTATAGGGAAAGGAGGACACGACAAGTTTGAGGATGTTGTATCATTCAAGGACAGGAGGAATGAACTGCTGGACAGGAATTCAAGCAAGAAAACAGCCGGCAGGAGGTGTGAGAGTTCACTGTCAGTGAAATATGAAGGAAACCGCGATGCAGGAACTGCAGGGCATGCAAATTTTCATGCAAAAGAGATCTTGCCAGATTGTGTAGATGAGGAGCTTGATTACCGATTAGATTATGAAGTAGATTACGCAGCTAGTTTTTTTATTGTCCATGTACTAATCTACTCATGATTTAACGATGCAAAAGCAGTAATTAATCGTTTCAACCGTTGAGATCTTCAGCAGATATTTTTTTTCAGTTATATTTCATAAGTGGAAATCTTAATCCATACGTCTTTTAATCTCAGAACAAAGACAAAAATGGTATCAGTGCTTTAAAAAATCTGGGATAAAAGTAAATGTTTACAAAAATCATTCCCAATGTAATTTTTTAAATTTTAAAATACGACATTAATAATTCAGTGTGTAGATTCTATTGAAATTTTATTAAATTACGTGAGAAGAAATGGAGAAAGATAAAGCGGAAAATAATGTTTTATTTTCAAAAGCAAACATATTAAATTCGTAGTGATACTTTTAACTTATCGAAAGAAATATAGCTGTATAATTTACGTACTTTTTTCGGGAAAAAATGTCTTAATTGCAATATTTCAGTATGAAAAGCATGGCAGCATGGCTGGATTCAAAAATGTATTTTTTTCATTTTGATAGATTATTAAGTAACTATGTAAAATATGAATAATCACCCTTATTTCAGAAATATATGTCTTACAAATGACTTATTTGCAATATTGCAGCATGAAAAGTATTTCAGTATGGCTGGATTCAATTTTTTTTTCATTTTGATAGATTATTAGGTAACTATGGTAAAACATGAAGTAATCACCGTTGTTATTTCAGAAATATATAATCTTTCACTTTCTGTTTGTGCCTTTTACAGTGATTTTCCTAAGCTAGAATTTTTGCGTAGAGCAAGATGGGAAATATTTAAATGACTAAAAGAGCAAATTTAGCAACAAGTGAGCTAATCGAGTATTAATCAGCTGAAAACACGATTCTTTAATTATTATGTTCGGCTAATTAGCTCGAGTAGTCGCAGAATGATTTCAAATAATTGAAATATTTTAAAGAAAGCAAAACATCGAATTATTACTCATGTACTGGGTTCTAATGCATCAATTTGTATATAAAAATAATTTTTTCATCTTTAAATATTTACAACCTGGTTTTGATACCCGTCCGATTCAGAATAAAGAAAACGTAATCTGAAATTTTATTCAAACTCATCTTACAAAAAATTATAGATTCGTACGAAATTAAAAATAACTGTTTATTTTTATAACAACATAGTTGACAATCAACTTTATATTCTAATCTGATTTTTACCTGACATAAAATTGCTTTAATAATGTTACTAAAGAAAGAATTTTATAGATTAAGCCGGCTTTTTGACATTTTTCTCTAAACACATAGTCCCGCGATTGTATGATAGTACAATCTCTGCCTGAGGAGCAGTGGGCCTCTGCTCCGAGATTCGAGTCCACTAAGGATCCGCTTTGTATGTTAATAGTACTTTAAGTCCGTCAAGGTTCAATATCCACCCGCTGGTGTAGTCAACAAGGGTGGAAAAGGGGTGCAAACTCGGGTGTCGTCCTCATCAATTGACCAAGGTTCAAAATTATATGGCTTGTCGCAAAATAGCTCTAGTTAGGCTTCAAAAAAGGACATTAATCTATTCTAATCAAGCCAACCATCTAAGTTCATCTGTTTTAAAAAATGAAAATGATTTAAGTTATTTTATTGAAAATTATTTTTAAAAAACAATAATTACTGAAATTATTTAATTGAAAATTACCAAAAAAACGATAATTATTGAAATTATTTTATTGAAAATTACTATTAAAAATTAAAATTATTTTATTGAAAACTATTATTAAAATTATTTTATTGAAAATTATTATTAAAATTATTTTATTAAAAATTATTATTAAAATTATTTTATTGAAAATTATTATTAAAAAATTTAAATTATTTTTTAAAAATTGAAATAATTTTATTTGAAATTATTATAAAAAATTAAAATTATTTTATTCAAAATTATTTTAAAAAATTTAAATTATTATAATTATTTGTTGAAAATTATTATACAAGATTAAAATTATCTTATTGAAAATTATTATTAAACATTAAAATTAAATAATAAAGCATTAATAAATAATAAACAAAAGAAACAGAATTTAATAGCTATTGTGTAAAATTTTATAAAAAACTTAACTCGCACGTCAATTTAAAATTTAAGAAACAATATAACAGACAAACAATTAAGTAAAAGTAGCCTTTATGAAACTAAATTGTACATAAACACTCATTTGAAAACTTATTCGGAAAACAAAGTATGCTATTTTTATAATCTCAGAATTATAAAATGACAATGCAAGTTAGAAAACCATTCAACCGTTAGGGTGTATAAGTGTTCTCAGATAATGAAGCTATTGATTCGGCAAGAGTTATTAAATAGGTAGCGCTATTTCTGTCTGATTCAACGGCCCACTTGCACTTATTTATGATCTTTAGTTTCAGTTTTGGTAACTTAACTTATTTCTGTAACTTTATTAGAAACATTTTAAATTTTGACCTAAATAACCCTTACACTACATTTTTATATTGTTATGAATTTTCATGAAATACTGAAATTCTTTTCCAATTTATGAAAATTTTATAAAAGAAAAATTTACCTTCCAATATTATATTATTATAAGCATTCCCAAATTGATTAAAATTTTCATTTTGATAACGTCAACATAAATAGGCAAAAACCTTTTTAAGCACCCAAATTTTACTTAAAACTGTTTCGAAATAATTTTTGGCAAACAGAAATTTATTTCAGAAAAAATTTTGAAATACAATCTTTATAGTCAATAGATTCCTAATTTAATTTCTACTCAATTTTGAAGAATGAGCAAGAAAAACAATGTTTCTAATTAGAAATAAGGCTTAGTTAAAGTAATGTAATGAATCAAATTCCCTAATATCTACTCTTCATAATGTATTTTAGTAGAATAAATAGAGAAAAATTATTTTTACTTTAATTTCCACCTTTCATTTAAATATATTTAAGTAATTGACTGTCTGACATCTTTGAAAATGATTTCAGCTGAAATGCATGATGAGCAAAGAGTACAAACATTGGTAGCGAACAATACAGAAACTAGTTTCATTTTAATCGAAACCCCTTACAGGTTTTCCAGTGTGTATTAATTATTAAATATTTTATTTGAATCATTAATCATTCAATCATAAATCAATTTATTTGAAAAATAATAGTTCCAAAATCGCAGTTAAGAAACCTAATAAAGTCTCCTTAAATATGGAAATAAAAACACTTCAACGACGAGGGGGAAAGCTTAAGTAGGCTACAGCTGGTTAAGCCGGTTGGTATAAAGCTTCAAAAAAAATTACGATTTTTTAACATCATTTTTGACGCTTATCATTCTCTCAAATAACTTATAAAAGAAAAATATTTTAAAAGAAAACGCTTAAGTCACAGGTTTGGCAGGTTTAAAAATTACACAAGGAACTAAATTCCTAATGGTTTCAAGACCAAGGACCTTTAACCTCTGATTGCCCAAGGACACATTCGACAATCTAGACCGCACTCTTCCAAGCCTATGATTAAAAACTACCGATTTGCTGCCATCCTTCCACCGATCTAATTCCATAAAATATTAAAGCAAACGATCTCATCAAACAGGACCAATGGGTCAGAAAAACCCCTCTGGGATGCAGCGGCCACTCGATTCTGATTATTTTCCTCAGTAATAATGAGGACAAGCTACCGAGTCCTCCAGACACACACGCTCACAACACCGCTTGCGCAATCCGTCCACACTCCTTTCTTCTCCATAAAGGTCAAGATTATTTTTGAAGAAGGGGACGAGCAAGGGAAATCCCAAAACGGCAGAATTGGATTCGGTAGACGCACAAAAGAACTAACTCAGTGTAATGTTTTGTTCATGAGGAGGATCGGACTTTGAGATGAATCGAGCATGATTTATTTGGCAGATAATGGGCCTACTTGTATAGCTGTTTTGTCACGAAATGATTTTTTTATAAGCAGTGGTGATACATATTGATAAGAAACAAAGGTTTTATTTCTCCCTGAATGTATAAGTAATGATGCACTGAAATAAGCGCGGATTTATTAGAAAATGGTTTGCATTAAAATGAATTGATGTGAAGATAATTTACCTTTGTCTTTCGCTTAATTAATGCTGTCTGATTAGCAACATTTATGCAGAAGATATTAGATTTTATAGAGCGATTGTTTGATGTAAAATGAAAAAAAATTAGTAATGGACTAGTATAGTTGATACTTGTTTTATGTGCATAACTTTTAAGGTAATGATGCAAGAAAATGCTTGATAAAGAGAATATCATACAATGAGGAAACAAACAAAAAAATAATTATTATTATTATTTTATGCATATGATTTTTTACCCAAAAAGAATAATTATTTTGTTGAGCATTAATTCTTATTTGGAGGATTAGAAAAAAATTTACCTAGATATATTTTTCTGTAAAAAAATTGCTTTTAAAATTCATTTATGTATAGAAAAATCCTTTAATATGAAGTATGAGGTAGAATCTAAAGTGCATAAAGAAGAGTTTCAAAATAAAAAGTCTCTTGTTATTTTTTAGAAGCAGTAAAAAATTTTTGGTATTAGTAAGAACACTATTTAAATGTTCTTCCTTTTTCCTACAAATAATACCATTTGAACTGTATTTCTTAATTAAAAATCAGTTAATGCTTGCAACACACGTGAAAAAAATATGTTAAAACGAACAGAAGTTAAAATAATGGAGTAGGGAGAATAAATTTACCTAAAGGAAATAAGAAAAAGAATATAATAACAGAACATAATTTTTTTTATTTAGACATTTCGCTCTCGGAATTTTCTTTTTTGTTTTAATTCAAATAAATGTCGAAGAACTACTGAATTAGCGAATCAATTTTAATTTTTTTTTATACTTTCTTTTCTAAAGCAAAAATGGCAAAAACAACTCTAAATTTTAACTGGAAATGAATATTTGCTGTAAATGAACACAAAAGTCTCTACAGAAGAAAACAAAATAATGAGAACATTAGATTTTAATGCAATTATAATAGCTTAAAACTGTCGTGAATGAATTTTATTTTATCTAGTTCAATCTAAGGGCGTAATTACGCTTAGTATGGCCTCATTTGGTTGTCGTTGAGGTTATTAACCTAGTTAATACTTGTCAAGTGGGCTGAGAATATTTGTTCTAACAATAATTCCAGAGTTTATTTTGTTTCTGGAAATCATTCCTTGAAAGCAATTAATTTTACAGATTTTTCACTCAAGTATATCTTGGATTTTTTTCTAATTTTTTCATGGTTTTTCAATTTTGGTTGAATTTTCAATATCAATATACATTTAAAGGAAACTTAAATTAAAGGCCATTAATTTATTCCGTTTTTGGTATCCAGGTATGCAAGGTGTCCATAAATTATTGTCAAGTTTTCCTTACCTCATAACTTTTGATTAAAGAACATGACTAAAATATTTTTGCATATTCATGAATTACAACTCAAAAAGTTTTTTTTTAATAACACCAACAAAGTTAAGTAATTTCCGTATGGCAGCCTTTCGAGGCATGTAACCCAGCGAGACTTCCTGGAAATTGAGTTCGGGCTCGATGTATCTAGGTTTACTCTCAAAAGGCCTCTTAATAGAGAAGTCGTGACAACTATCAAAGCGGCTCAATCTCTTGATACCACTTTAAGCAAGTCGAATCTGATTGGCTAATCGGATCATATCATCGGTGACGTGGATTTCTGCCCAATATTCCAGTAACTTTTTTTTCAATTACAAGCTTACAATGCTTTACGTTTTCAATGAAAAAGCGAAACTGCGAGGTTCCCGCTTAAGCCGCTATTTTTTTAAATTAAAAAATTTTGCCCGGTACCCACTTCAGATACCGCAGGCATCGCGTGCGCATGCGCAATCTAAAGGTCATGTGACCTGGCAAACCAATCAGATTCGACTTGCGTAAAGTTGTATCATGGAATTGAGGCGCCTGTTCAACTATCAAAAGGCCTTAGTGGAGAAGTTGTGGTAGCCTTTCGCAGCAAGTAACCCAGCGACACTTAGCTGGAAATTGAGTTCAGGCTCGATGTATCTATGTTTAGGTTAGCAAAATGCATAAAATCTTTATACACCAGCAGTTAAGTATTTAAGTATCTTGGACGAAATAAGAACGGTAAAATTTCTAAGGAGTGGCAACTCTCAAAAGGCTTTAGTAGAGAAGTTGTGGCAACTATCAAAAGGCTTTAGTGGAATAGTTGTAGCAGCTTTTCGTGGCACACAACACATCTAGTCTAAACTCAATTTCTAGTCACGTGTCGATGCGTTACATGCAGCAAAAGGCTGCCATGTAGAAATTACTTAACTTTGTTAGTGTTATTAAAAAAACTCTTTGAGTTGTACTTTCTGAATATGTAATAATATTTGATTCATGTTCTTTAATCAAAAGTTATGAGGTGAGGAAATCTCGACAATAGTTTAACATCCTGAATTCTTTTTATCCCTACAGTATCATGTTTTCTAAAGCACTTAAATAAATTTTATAGTTTGTAATATTAAATAGCATAAAATAAATGCTCTGTTACATTTCAAATATAAATTATAAATTTTGGATTTGAGAAACATTTTTTCATATAGTTTTTCCAGGCCATAACCAGAATCTTAAATATACTCTCAAAAATGCGATAAAATGAAAGAAAGTATAACTTTTTCACCTTAAAAATATGCTTGTTATTTATAAGAACTGCGAGAAGATCACTAAAAACTGTTACATATTTTCATTTAATAGATGACTGTAGAAACAACATGAGTTTTTTTTTCAAAATTACTTTAATTCTGTTTACACATGCCAAAAGGGTATATACATAACGAGGAAAGCGTCGACAAGAGTCAAGTAGGTATATAAAATTTATCAGGAAAAAAATTTAATCACTGATTTAAAAAACTAATCAATATTTTAAAGCTCCAGCATTTTGATATTATTGATTCGTGTGGTTTCTGAAATCAACGATTCAATTACAGTGAAAGAAAGTTAAAGTAAAAAAATTAATTTGCATGCTGATAAATATTCACTAGAAATAAATAAATATAGCATATTATGCTTTTCTGAACAACAAACTTGTTATGGGACATGTAAATTCGCTTCCACTGTTTTTCATAGTATATATCAATTTAAGGTATCCGACTAGGTTCGATGGAAAAAATTTTAAAAAAGCATGCACAAAAAAACTTAAAGAGCTTAATTTCAAATATTGGCTTAAATAGTCACAATTAGTTGTAAAAATTCATATATCATCAGTAATTTTTGAAAATAAATATTTTTTCAAGATTTTTAATAAAAATTTCAATGCTAAGAAAAACAGCATAAATGAAAAAATATGGGACATATTTAATTTCGCACGCTTACTTCTAAAAACTATCTAGAATGTAATAGACCGCAAGATAAAATTTTTTTAATAAATAAATATTTTATGAACATTCAAAGTTGGAATCATTGATTTTTCACCAAAATTATCCTATATTTCGAACCGAAAGTGACTGTAAAACATAAAGCTATCATAAAATCTGCGGTCTATTACACCCGCAAAGGTTTTTTACACATGTGTACCAAATTTCAATGAATTGTTTTGAAGATATCACGTTTTTCGCGGACAAATTTTAGTGAAATTTTCTTTTTGCAGAAAACGCATTTAAAAAATATAATAATATAAGGTATAAAATTATTGTTTTAATGTAGAATGATTTAAAATATAAGTTAGAATTGATATATAGCCAAATATTATAAAAATAGATATTTATTTACCAAGAATGCGAACGGCGAGAGCGATACAAGAGATAAGCGAATAGTCGTAAATCATTTATGATGGCATTATAATGTTATATTGTTGTCACAACTCTGTTATTACAAAAATAAGTTTTATAAATAAAATTGGAGCCTTACATAATAACACATTAGTTTAAATAAATATCAAGGAATAAAATATTAAAGTAATAATAATACAAACAAAGAGTGTTTTAGAATCTTAAAAGTTATGGCTTTATTTTCATATCATGTAAACGTTTTTGAATTTTTCTTCGAAAATTTCTTATTTCAACCTAGTCGGATTTAATGGTAAATATTCCAAATGATAAGGTTCTGATATATGGATATTATAATTATTTTAAACTGAAGAAATAATTTATTCGTACGCACATTTAAGATCATGAAAATAAGAAGGAATAATTTAGTGTCGTATTAATGTATCAATAATTCTAGTGAATCCACAACTTTATCTTACATAACGCTTTATTCACTGGTTTTTATTCCTTAAAAAATTGGAGCATATTGCTATTAACCCTCTGAGCGCACAATTATTTTGAACTTTTAGTTGTCAGGTTAGAGAACTTAGCTTTTAAAGTAAATGAATTTATCTTTTTTGTATTTAGTAATATCTCTGAAATCTTAAGAATACTTTATCCATGATTGTTTAAAAAAATATGCATATAAATACAAGCTATCTGCTTTTGAACTGAACATGGAAAACGTAAAAATACGTTTGCGCCGCTCGGAGAAAACGATATATATTTTAATCGTTAGATTTGAGATCTAATAGAATCTTAGAAATCTTAGAATACTTATGAATAAAAATTCAAATAATTTAAACTTTTATTTTCCATTTCAGATATTTTACAATGATTCTGCTGCGGTCAGTAGCACTAGTGTTGATCCTCTTCCATGCAGTTTGTGGTACAAACTACGGAGGAGGTTACGGCTGGCATGACAAGATACCAAGCAAGATTATCGTGAAACACATACCAAAGCACGTGCCTATCTACAAACCTTATCCTTTCCCGAAACCAGTACCAGTGCCGAAGCCAGTCGGATTCCTGAAACCTTTGGCTATCGCAAAACCTTTCAGCGTACCTCACGTTGTGCCGGTCATCAAGCACTTCCAGAAGCCTTTCCCAGTCCTAAAAGGATTTCCTATCCATTTCCCAATTCCCCTGCCGAAATTGGCATTGAAGCCAATCCAGATAAAAATACCCAAGCCTTACGTAGTACGAGTTCCGAAACCTTACGCAGTACCAAAGAAGTTCCCAGTTGCAGTGCCAGTTCACATTCCTAAGCCCTACGTTGTGCCTGTCTACAAACCTGTACCCGTTGGAGTGCCTCAGAAAATCCCCAAGATTGTTCCCATATTTAAAGAAGTGCCTGAGTATGTCAAGAAACCTGTACCAGTCTAGTAAGTAAAATATTATTTTTTTTATATTTTTGCTATAAGATTCAGTTACTAAAATAATACGAAATAATACGAAATAAATAATTGTAACTGTACGATACTGATAAACTGAAAAATAACTTTGTCTTGTTATAATTTGAAATTAAAATTGAACTAGGCATGCAAGAGATAATGTAGAAAATTTTGAAATTTTATGGTAAAATTATCGTCTTCTAACTTATGTTAGAGGATGGTTAAGCCTCTTTTTTCAAAATATTAATTCGGAGTGACTTTCTTTGAATAAATGTATCAATAGACATTTCTACCTTTCAGGTTCTGATAGTTGTTACTGCTTTAATTAGTTATAAAATTTTCAGCAGCTTTAGTTTGCCAGAAGAAGGTGTGTTTTTTTTTTTTTTACACAATTGCTCTCAAGGATAATCCTTAAGATTAGTTTGCATGTGAGAGGGGAAAAATTAAAATGAGCAATTCGTATGAATTTTACATGAAACGATTTTGTTGACCTTGAATTAATAATTAAATCAAATAACAACTGATTTAAAGATACTTTTCCTAAGAAGGGAATTTTACAACTTTTTCTTTCACTTTTACTTTAAGATTGAAATTTTTTAAAAAAAATAGAAATATAATGAAAACAATAAACTATTGGTACTTTTAAACAAAGTACGTAGGTTTTAAAATACATTTGTTTTATTTCTAGCGTTTAAAAGTATTAAAAAGGACATGTTCAGGATACCTGTTTTCTCACAATAAAAATAAACACAAGCGAATATATTGCCTACTTCTCTATTTTATATATATAGTCACTAAATACTATGCACTACCAGGTTATTTTGAGTATTTGATTTGGAATCACTAGAAGAAATTCGATGACTTATATTTTCTTAAAATTTATTAATTTTTAAAGAATTTTAATCGGGCGCTTTTAAAGTTCACAATGTAACACATACATACATAGAAAATGTTGGTTATATTCATGCGAAGAACTATAATTCCCATAAATTTCACTGACAACGAAATTATTTTTAAGCCTGTACCGAATTCTTTGAATGTCTATGATTTGTCTTAAATTATTATGAATACTTTACATATGAACTTTTTCGAAGCATGCAAACTCGAAGGCACTAATGTCTTGAAAACATATTGGAATACAAATTTTAATTTAAAAAGTCTATCTATACTTATAAAAGTCAATGTTTGCGCGTGTGTGTGTGGTGTCCAGACAAATCTATCACACTTACAACCATTAAATTTGGCACACAGGTAGTCGTAATGGTGACTCGATGCACCTCGAAGCCGGAATTTTAAAATTTAATCTAGAAAATTTTTTATTTAATGTTTTGTGTTGTTTTGGGTGATTTTTGGCACGTTTACGGCTGTAATATCTTTTCAAACGATCGTTAGAAAACAATCAATGCACCATCGGATAGAACAAACAATGTTTGTTCTAATGAAGTTTGTTTTGAATTTTTAACATACTTTACTGAATTTTGAAATTTTTTTAAATAATAGTCACTTTTCATTTATATTTTTAACTTTAAATTTTTATTTTCTTGCATCCTACGTTCTAATAACGCTATCATTTTCAATTTTTTTAGGTATAAGCCGGAATATTTATCCCTGTTTAAAAACAAGAATGGTTAAAATATCTTTTTTCTCGGATTCTCTATGAATTTTTTTATTGATCAGTTAAAAACATTTTCTCTCGCATATCCGAATCGACAGAGCTTTCGTCCGACCCAAGGTTACTCTGAGTTCCCAGAATGCATTTCTACTATCCTATTGGCTGGCGATATCAAGCGAAAGTTACGTCATACTCTCTATCATTTTATTGCGTCAGCTAATCTTAATTACTTCGTTTTACTGATCCAAGAATCATTTGATTTATTTGTTTTATAGTCGTGCATATATGCTGATATCTTTAGTTAAAAGAAAGTTCCTGCATGTACTTTAACTAAAAATCGAGGGCGAAATCAATAATATATAATATTTTTTTGATTTCGTTTTCAAAACTCTGGGCTTTTTTTCATTTTGTTGAAGTCATTATGCCACGGCAACGCCGTGCGCGTATTGCTAGTTATTTATATACTTTAGATTTCAACACAAAAACTCTCATGTGACATCTGTAAGAATAATTGCAAAGTAAAATGCTGGAGCCTACTATTAAGTTTCTTATTCTGTCATTAAAGTCATAAAATTCTTATCTCTTGTAACAAGCAATTGTTTAGTCAAATAAAAATTCATGTTTAACGCTTTGGTTCTGTAAAATTCATCAACTTTTGTGGTTTTCAACACTTGTATGTGATGAATTATTTTTAAACAAATGTGATAGCTGAATTCTCTTATCCATTTCTATATAAATATTTTTGTCAGGCACTCCTAAATAAATGCTATGGTAAATTGTATTCTTAAGTTGTCTCCTCTGCCCTTTATCGAAGTCGCTAACAATCATGATCGATAGATGACTAAATAGTTTTATAAAGATTAAATTTTTCAAAATTTACTTCATTTCTGTTTCAATTATTATACAACTGTTACTGAAATTTATATAATTTTCTTCTTGCAGTGTTGAGGAACAGCCATATAAGACAAACAACTACAAAGGCACTCCTTACATACCAAGTGGAGGTTCTTACAAAGGCTCTCCATTCCCAGAAGGAATTAGTGGTGGACATAAAGGAAACCCATTCCCAGAAGGAATAGGAGGTGGTTATAAGGGATCACCCTTTCCTACAGGTGGAAACAAAGGTACACCATACATACCATCCGGTAAAGGTGGAAACGGTTATCATGCCAAGGGAACAAATACACATACACATGCCACAAGTGCAGCAAGCTTTTTGGCAGCACATGCTGATAAATTACAGTCACAAAATTCTGGTGGTTACCATGATATTCTTGGAGCTTACAGTCAAAACCAAGCTTTCCCAGGAATTCAGAGCTTAGGCGGTGGAATTCATGGAGGATATCACGCCCTACAAGGTTTCCAAAACTTTGGAGGACACAACTTTGGAGGAAACAACTTTGGTGGAAACAGCTTCGATTTCCAAGGATCATATACTGAAGACACGAAGCAGCCTAACAATTATGAACATGAAGGCGGTCATGGATTAGAAGGTTATGGTAATTTAGGAATTTATGCCAGAGGTGCTGAAGCAGACAAGGCTAAAGATTCGGAAACTCACGAATCAGCAGCAGAAAATCAGGAAACTGAAGCGGGAGAAGTGTCGTATGACAATAGCAACCATGCTGATGGAGAAGAAGAAACTGGCGGAAACACTGGAGGTCAGGGTGGCTATGACAATGCCAATCAAGGATTTATAGGAGTATCTGTCACAACTTTTAATGATCAAGGTGGAAGAGGAGGTGGATATCAAGGAGAACCCGCTGTCGGAGGATACGGTAATCAAGGGGGATATGAGAACACAGGCGGGAACGAAGAGCAGGGAAAGGAAAGTTATAACGTTGGCAATAATCAAGATCAGTACAACAATGGAGGACAAGGTGAAAATGGATATGATCATCCAGCTTTAACTTTATATCAACTGCACAATGGAGCAGCAACAGCACTCAATTATCCTAATGCCGCAGCAAATTATTACAACACTGGTTATCAGTCTCAGCAAGACCAGGGCAATCAAGAAGATGCCGGTCAAGGATATGGCTATAACCAAAATTATCAGCAGAATGAAGGTTCTGAGGGATATGGCCAACAGCAATCGTCATATGGCTATCAAGGTCATGCAAATTATCAAGCCGCGTCGCAACAGAACAGTCAACAATATTCAGTACAGCAAGATGACGGAAATGCCGGCAATTACGGTAATCAAGAATCTTCGTATCAAAACGACGGTGGTTACCCCCAGAACGCAGCTTATCAAAATCAGGCTGCTTACAGCAATCAGGGGCATTCCCAAGTTTACCATAATGAAGCATCTTACCAGGTGAATCACGCTCCAGTTTATGGTAAGGAAGAAGGATATGGGCAACAGAACTTGGCAGAAGGCTTGCAAAATTATGGTCTGAAGGCAGCGTATCAAGTCCAGACAGGGGCAGAAAGCAATAACCACCTACAAGGTGCCGCAGGAGCTGTCTACGTAAGAGCATACGACAGCCAGGGAGGAAATCAAGCTCCATACAAAGTCCAGGCACCTGATAATTATCAAGCAGAAGATACGCAAGAGAAGCGTACTTATTCAGCATATGCGCCTCAAAAAGACGAAGGCGTGGAGCCAGAGAAGGCCGAGACAAATGGAAAGCCCTTGGTTGCTTCAGGACGATCTATCGACAGCATCGGTAGCAGCGATACGCTTGTTGGAAGTTCGAATGGCTACAGTACACCTGAAGGTGGAGAAACAAAAGGAGGATCTTGGAGAGCAGTGCAATAAAGATTTCACCCGGAACAGCGTATATGTATATAAAAATTTAGTCAAATATATATGTATTAAGCTGACTTATTTATTTCAGCCGTGTCTTGTAAGCAACCCGCTTTGAAATACTTTAGGTTTTCGAAGACAGCAGTCGTAGAATTTAGCACTGCTTTACATCTGTGCCAAGGGGAACTGATAAAAGTTTTAATCAAAATTATAATCCAAAGTGAGTTGTGATGCGTTCGTATTTCTTCATCGCCTGGTGCGAAAGGTTGTCGAGCGTCAATTCCATATTACCAGAATGTTTTTCCCAGAGAATTTTTTGTTATGCTATCAGCTACAGGTAACAGGCCAGATTTGAAAAAGATTAATCTTACAATCAGGAAATGCTTTTTATTTTAATTTAATTTTCTCATCAAACGAAAGAAGTAAACAGAATTTTTTCATTCCGTAAAGTAACAAAACTTTTTTCTGATTAATCTAAAAATATTCAGTCCATAAATATTTTAAGAGTCATATTCCTATGTTTTTCCGCCTTTGTCCCAAGTACACAGAAGAATATTTATTAATAAACAATAAATACTGATATTATCTTATTTCGAAATTAATTAATATTTTGATGCAGTTATCTCTAGCTTTTAGCATAAAAGCATGTTCATATACATATATAATCTTTTGTTTTCTGTGTTTTACAACTAAATGTTGTACATGTTGTAAGGCCGTTGTACGACCGATTTGTAAATAAACTTTGTTTAATTTTTAAAGGTTTTTTCGTGTTTTATTTATTACTTATGATGCTCGCTGCTCAAATAACTTTATACAAGGCGCTATCAGTCGTGACTGTAGAAAGTTATCATTATGAGTAGCATTGCATCATTTATTATCTTTTTTCATTTTTCAAACTGTATTTATATCATTCTTTAAAAAATATTTGACTTTTTAATAGCTTCAAACTAAAAGAAATTGTCAATACAAACAAGTATTTTTATTCAATGATAGAGAAAAACTTTTGAAATTTCAAGATCCAAGAAGCTCCATTTTCGAAATCAGAAGTTCATAAAGACATTTTTCATGAAGGAAAGCATTAAGCAAAAAACAGTAAAAAATAAGACGATTCGAGTAAACCCTCAAAAACAGAACAAGTTGCCTTAAAAAAGGCAAGCAACCCCTTAAAACGAATTCTATCTGTTTTCAACAAATCTTTAGTATATTCCTTATGTTAAAGATCAATGATAATAGATTTGTCACTGTTCAGTTACAAATTATTTTGCCAAAAACTAATAATTAATGAACTATTAAAATTTTGATGTTTTTACTTGCTCTGGATTTTTAAAAAAATTTTTAACATTTTGAACATGACTTTAGGAAAATTAGAGTTTAATTTATTTTATTAACTAGAAATAAAGAATAGCAATATGTTAAAAATATATAATTTTTAAAGATAAGCAAAATGAAGTTAGTCCTTAAAAAAGTCCTGGGATAAGAAGCCCATAAATATTAAAAAATCTTCAGTTTTGTGG
>BGPR01000747.1:371453-395179 GCA_013235015.1 Araneus ventricosus
AAACATTTTCAACAAATAATATGAAGAAGAAAGCAACGTATCTTTTATTTTCACCCGTTGGAAGAAGACAAAGATTCATAAAATAATCAGACATTACACTTGAATACATTTGATTGGTACGTTAATTAAAAACTATATAAAACTTTAGCTTTAATTCTTCAATGTTTAAGTGTTACCGGAAATCTTTGATATCACATGCAAAAATGACTTCAGAGAAAATTCATAGAAAATTAAAGCTACACCACTCTTTTTACTTTTATACTACACAACTCAAAAATAAATATTTCAGGATAAATTCAACTTACATACCTTGCTTAAAACAAATTAAATTATATAGAAAAATTGAAATACGTATTTTTTATAAAGTTAAAATATTCATTTCTTTGTAAGAGATGTACGAGAAAACCAACTATTTATTTATCAGTCTAAGCTGTTAGAGATGTTTAGAAATCTCAACATATTGAATGAAAGCTTTGCTACTATTCTGGTAAAGAAAAAAAAATTCTTGAATATATGTTCCCATACGAAATCTTATTACTTTTTTTGCAAAAACATTAACTGATAGTAGATGCAAATAGTTTTGATTTCAAGAATTCATTTATTTTAGTCATGTTTTTTATTTATTTATTTTAGTAAGTTTACAAGGTTTAATAGAAGATTAAAAACATCTACAAGATCTCGATAAAAAGTATAAAATACCACGATTTACGTGGTTTGAAATTTTGTCGACTTCCTGATGCATTTCACAATTTATGCACGATAATCGGTTCAGTATACACTTTATAGTTTTGAATTATATTTATATTGTAAATTTTTATACAAATAGGAATTTGCTTCCTTGCAAATGTATTTGGAGTTATCTACAAACGTTGTATCTAAAAGAGATTTAATATTTCCTCAGTTGGGGGGATATCCGGGATTCATATAAAATTAACAATTATATTAGTAACACTTACTTCAAAAATAATATTTTATTTAAAATTTCATCTATTTCATCAGAATAATAAATGAAAAATAATCTCTTTCCTTCTTTACTATAGTTTTCTTTATTGGTAGGCTTAATGCAGTATAAATTTTATAAGTACAGTACGTTTGTCCTAAGTTTCATTACGTCAGACTATTGAATAATCAGAATACCAGCTCATAAAGAATGATATTTAGATATACATAATATTTTAAAAGATCTATTCATCTAAGTACAGGAACTGCTATTTACCAGGTAATCTACCTTTTCTTTGAAACACGAACCAAAACCACACATAGTTCTGCATACAAGCGAATTATATACTAAAAACTCGAAACGAATTATATACTAAGTACATTTTTTTTTATTTTTTGGATTATTTTTACAATAAATAATATGATACAATGTAAAAGTAGTGCTTTAACTTTCATTATCTATCTTTATACCATTTTCCTTTCTGGAGTCCCCTGTACTCTGAGTGGCAACTTAGAGTCGGTGTGTTTAGAGGCATTAAAATCGACCGAGTAAAACTCTGTTGTAAAGTGGCAACGAGAAAACCGAATTAAAAAATATACCAAAACGTGACTTTGTCTAAATGTTAACCGCAAATGTGCTACCCCACCCCCATCAACGCCTAGGCACCCGGGGTACTGAATGACAGTGGCCGTTACGACAGCTGGAGTGCTGAGACCGGAGTGCTAGTAGCCAATCACCTGGCTACGGCCCGACCCCTCCCGAAGGAGGTGTGTGCTATCACTGGAGGGATGGTAACACAACCTCCACCATTATTGTACCCCCAAGGGAAGCGAGTTCCTGCTTACTTATCTGGCAGCAACTCATCCGTGAACTCGCGGTGTCTCCCCGCAGGTCGAAATGGTAAATGAAGTTCTTGACACAATATCAACTGCAGAGATTGTCAGTAGTTTTAAATCAACGGAATATTATGATAGTAAAACAAAACTAAGCAAAAAAAAGAGCAATGACATTAGTGAAAGCATATTCATGCCAAATGATCTTGTATGCCTATGTAATTAAATCACTGCCTCTGTACAAGTCAATTCAAATTATCTGAGACCCTCTCGGTCAACTGCTGAGGTACAGATCAGTTTCACTCTGACTTACAACCACAACAAAAATATTAATTATTTTCATTTTTTAACCATGAAAAAAAAGCACTTAAATATTGTCAAATAACTTAAGAAAACCCCATGTATTCTAAAAAAAATTATTTTTACTACTCCTAAATTTTAAGGGGAGGAGGATGACCACCTACCCTGAAATGATGGGGAACTGGGTACTTGTGACTACATATTTATAAATAATTTTTACCCTTAAATTAGTGACTAATATAAAGAAATTTTATATGCCAGTTTACAGTGTGAAGTCTTCTGAACATTTTGCTGTATTACAATAATAAAAAAGAGGAAAATCGTAGCTGGAAATAATATTAAAACTCATAATAAATTTTTAATATTGTAAAATTGGTATCCACCGGCCCGTCTTAGTTTATATACTTATGAAGATGAACCCTTTATTTAAATTCAAACCATTCAACTTCAATTGTTTTTCTACAAATTTTGAAAATTATATAGTGTAATTTCAAATTTTTAAACATAATTGAAAATTGGTCGTGATTTTGAGATCATGCCTTTCGGAATATTAAAGAAATCGGCTAAATTTAACATTATGTTTTAGACAAAATATTACATTTGTTTCACTTCTTTAAACATTTTATTGAGTAGGAAGCTAAATATTTATATAAAAAATTATATATTTTTTATAATCATATAAATGCATTTCTCATATCCCTTACTCAAATTATTTTGTTGCATAAGTTGTCATTGTGCTTCTTGTGTTTGCTTTGTGCTTCTTTAACCGAACCGTTTGTATAACCGTTTTTGGTCTATCTTTAGAGAAATTATAAATATAGTTTTATATTTCTTGCGTTTGCAGGGGGTAATCTCTACTAATAATAAAGGAGAATGTGTGTGAGTTTGTGTGTTGGCACTCTACAGGGCAGACAACTGAACTTAGAGCTACGAAATTTGCCACGAAAATTCTTTGGAGGGTAGGAACGTCCACCTCGGAGCCGTTTTTTCGAAATTTTAATTAATTGAAAAATAAGCGAAATTTTGGTGTTTTTCCTCAATAACTTTCGAAAATATTACAACACAAAAATCATTTTTAAATCTTCTGAATCTTCTTTCTACTATAAAAAATAGTACGGCAACTTTATTGATATTATTGAAAAGATAATTTTTTGCGCTTTCAGAAGATTTAAAAATGATTTTTGTGTTGTAATATTAATTATCTCTAATTTTAATTACCTTTAAAAGATATTTTTGGAATTAAGCTAAATTTTGGCGTTTTTCCTTAATAACTTCAGAAAATATTACAGCACAAAAATTATTTTTATACCATCAAAAATTTTAAAAAATTATCTGTTCAATGATATCAATTAAGTTGTCGTAAGATTTTTTTTCTCTAATTTTAATAAATTTTAAAAAATATTTTTTGGCATTATTTACAACAATACTTTTCATTGTTGAAACGCATTTCAAACCCTTTCCATTGTGTAAACAAATATTGAATTGCGTGTTTCTCTTCCGTTGTTTAAAGCTTAGAAAATATCCTTTGGATTTTACTTTCTTCTTTTATTTGATCAATTTTTCTGCGCAATCTGTAAAGGAAGTCCTCAAGAGTATATTATGAAGTATATTATAAGTATATTATGAAATAATTCAGTAAACTGAACGATTATCTTCGCTATGTTTTAATTATTTTCATCAGTGGGTTTTAAGCCAATTAGCATGCTACTGGACGTAAAATGTGCCGAGCCAATTTAACGTTGAAATTAAATGCGTATTTTACGTTAATGTAGACAAGGAACAGAATAAGTGTAAAGCTACGAAAAGAGAGGCGAGTTAATTGTCTATAGCAATTTGAAATTTAAAACTACTCTGTTAAGGGAACCATGAGTATAAAATTATGCATAAGAGATTCAGTTGAAATTTTATTTCCGGCGATAAAGCTGGTCGCCAAAGGCGGCTATGTTTTAATACATTTAATCCCAATTACAACTCATAGATAACAAAAACTATTATATAATATTAAATTCCTCGTTTTAAAGTATAATATAAAATTTGATTAGGCTTAAGCTAATTAACTAACAAAATTAAAAAGAAATATGTGTATCACAAAATATATCGAAAAAACAGCATTAGTCTTCTTTGCTTTACTATTAATTCAACAGCAATCAGCTCACTAAAACGATTGTCAGCGTTTATATTGAAAGGAAAACAAAAACAAATATGTTCTAATAAAATACCTTACGCATTTTAAAGCAAACCGATATATCTTAGCTTTAAACAAGAAAGTAAATGATTTTTTAACCTCTATTATTGTGTCACTCCCTCTGACAGCTCATTAACGATTCACTATAAAAGTAAAAATACCAATCATTTATTTGAAGTACTCTTCCGTGAGGACAGGAAACATCGCAATCTTCATGTCGCTTGTATTTTTTACGTCTATTTTTATTCGCAGTTATCCCATCCAGATGAACGCAGACATAGTAAAAACATCACTATCTTTGACAGCGACCGTGTTCTTATAGGACGCATGGTCTGTCAAGCGTAAGGAATAAGACCATTGCATCCAAACTCTCGATTTCAATGGAAAGTGAAACCCGAAATTCGACCCGCCTTGTGACAAGACTTTTTTATAGATGAGAATCAATTTCCTTAACGCCAACGACGTCTTGTTATGAAAGGAAATCTTACAAGTTACTTTGAATTAAAATATCTTCATTGCTCAAAGGGTTGGAAAATCTAATGTTACATCAAAATTAATAAAATACTTTTTAACATGATTATGTTAACAGGCTAGAAATTACGTCAGGCGTGTTGTAAATATCGTTAAAAACGCTCTACAGAGAAAACTGTCCAGCGTTTGAACCTGGAGCTACAAAATTTGTCATGTAATTACTTCTTGGGTAGCAGGTTCTCTCTAAGCAAAGGTTTTCAAAATTTTAATTAGACTTTTAATCAAAAATGGAACAAAATATTCATTTTTTTCTCAATAGGTTCGCTGCATATTACCGTACAAAAGTCGTTTTTACACCACTTTAAAATTCCCAAAAAAAATTATCTTTCAGCGATATCAATTTTATTTCCTGTCGAATTTTTTCTTTAGTTTTAATAATTTTTTCAAAATAAGTTTTAAGCAAAATCTTCTAACACTGCTTTTCCTTTATATAACCGCGTGCAACAAATAGCAAGATTGTGAATAATCAATGTGAATATTTTAATAGTAGCTCTCGTGTAACTAAGCAAAAAATAAATATTAGATTTTTCAGTTTATTTCTAACTAATGCTTTAATATGTTTCAAAATATTGGGTGTTTAGCATTCTTTATGTAGGTTGTACGATGCAAAAATTTTTACCCACATAATTCAATGACTGGTGCAATCACGCCAAAGGAATCAAGCCTAAAATATTATCATGCTACGGTTTTTCTGATTAGAGAGTACGAAACACTTTCTTTCATTTTTTAAAATTTTAAATGAGTAAATGACATAGAACCTGAAATTTTAGACAGATAGAAAAGGAAAGTTTGACAGGGAAAATAACACAATATTTCGCAGGGTTATAAAATACAATTCATAAGATATGTCTTTTGTAACAGTAATACAGCTATACATATTTATCAGAAAATCAATAAAGTTACCGTTATTTATTTTCTTTTCTTTCTGCTTCTGGAAAAATCTACTCTCATCAATCTTGTTTCTGATATGCCTAATTTCACATCTGAATTTTAAGGCCTTCAGACCTAATGATTCCTTTATTGCATAGCTAAAATATTTTTTTAAAAAAAGTTAATGAATCCACATGTCTTTTTCCCAATAAACCGAAAATATCGACATTAATAAACCGGAAGTCATGTGATTAAAATAGAGCCAACTTTCTCTACACTTTCTGATTAAGATTTTTAACCAGTTAAGCCATCAAAATTACAATATTGATTCAAAGCATCAAATTTCATCATGATCATTGACAGAACAATTTTGATTAAAAAATTAATAAATGCTTTAATTTGTCCGTTTTGTCCATCATTGCTGTCTTTTTCATTGTGTTTCCATGGAAACAGAATGGTAGATTTTGTATTACCTTATAACTTAATATAATGAAATTTCTATACCAGATGTATCACAGAATAGTATATTGCCTTATTTTAAGAGATAACTAACCTGTGTGATAAACCCCTCTTAATAATAGAAAACTCACAATACCCTCTATTTTACCACATTCATCTTTAAAGCATATTTTAGTACCATAAAAGTCAGGAAATTAATATCTATCAGTAATACACTAGGGATGGTAATAGAAATTGTATTATTTAGAGTATGCTTTGATAATAAATGCTGTGACTTTTAACGTCTGTCATTTGCAGACTTTGAAGCATATGATTAAAAAGTTCAGTACTACAACTTTATAAAAAAGAAATACATAGACGCATTGGAATATTCTTGAAAATCTTTAAAATTAATAGCTGCTTTTAATAATCTTATATATTTGAGTGAATGATCAAAATGTTAAACATTTCAAAAGTTTTCATTTTAAAATTTTATGAAACTCTTCAAAATTGTTGGTGTTCATGAATAGTGAGAAATTTTTTAATACGCTTTACTATTTAAAAGCTAAAAGGAACAAAGCTTATTAACAACGTCAGACATTTTTAATAATATATCATTCTCTATAATGTGTGTGCGGAAATTTACTTTCATTTTTAAATTAAAATAATCCAGAGGTGCTTTTTAACGAATTACAATCGATATAAAAGTTATAATCTCTACTAATAATAAAAGCGGTTGTGTCTACGTGTATGCGCGCATGCGTCATACAATAAAAACAGTTAAATCCACAGTTACCAAATTTGGTACAAATATGAAGGGTGGGAATGTGCAACTTGGTCGTTTTTTGAAATTTTAATTGATTATATATGAAGCAAATTACACTGTATTTTCCGAAAATATTAATGCTCACAAATAATTTTTACAAGGTTGTAAAATTCAAATAAATTATCTTTTCAGTGATGAATTAGCTATCTTGAAAGTTGTCCTTAATTTTCACAATTTTTTAAAATTTGTAAACAAATTTGTAACTGTACTTCTTATTATTGTATTGAAATTCAAACTGTTTTCATTGTTTCAACAAATATTTAATCATGTAACTCTTACACTCTTAAAACTCAGGAAAAAATAATTATTTCATTTATTTTTCGGAATTCGAAAACTTATTCCAAAGAAAAATTTTCTTTTATTTTAACTTTACAATACACGCACGCTATAAATAATACACTTTCTTTAATCAGTGACTTTTACAATTAAAATGAAATTTGAGTTAGTGCTCTATCAATTATTGAATTCTTTTTCACTTTTTAAGATTCTTCACATTTCAACATAATGTTATTATTTTCATATCTGTCCTCACATCGAGCTCTGTGAAATATGAGTTATTTTGTGCTTTGAGTGTGTAACTTATATAGATTTATCATACGCCCAGCTCTGATTATTTATCTTAAAATGTATGAAATTTATTACAACTGTAAACAATTTTAATGCTTATTTTCGAATCGGCTATTTTTATTTCGTTTCACTTTCATAGTATATCCAATTCGAATGTATATTTTGTTTTTATATCATAAACACGAAGAAAAGTAACGAAGTATATAAATTTGATAGTTCGATTGGAAAGTTTTGACAATTTGCTCTTGAATCAAATATCTTGATAAAATTTTTTTAAGAATTCATTTAAAATATTAATTATTATTAATTTTAGAAGTTCATGTCAATTTTAAAGTGAAATGAGACAAAATCAATACTATTACGGAACAAGCTGGTCTCCAAAGGAGGGTAGTCTAAAATTTATGTATGTATAGTAATTTATAGTGAAAGAGATAATGCATCATAGAAACAAATTAAGAGATTCATAATTAATTAAAAGCATAAATAATGACAAAACATTAACTAAACGCTGTAATTATCAAAAATTCTTAACAAAGGATAAATAAATTCTAACAAAAAGGCTTATTAGTTTACTTTACGAAAATAATGAACAGGTATAAAACAAGTATTATTATTCAATAGCTGGCTGAAATACGGGAAATACTTCCATAAAAAATGCTTCTTAATTTTATTGAAGTTTCCTGACTTTTAAAATGCCAATGATCATGCATGGAAAGATAAAAAAATTTTATTATTATTATCATTTATTACTGCGAAAAGATTTTATTTTGAAAATATATAGACTACAAACACTATGAATTTTATTCGAAATCATAAGAAAAATATTATTGACCGTTTGCCTTTTTAAAAAATGATTAAATTCGGCTGCACTAGTTTTAACACGCAAAAAAGTAAAATGAATTAACTTATTATAAGATCCGAAAATTTTCCTATACCTATGTAAACATAGAAATAATATTATTAAATAATAGTTAAAAGTTATTTCAATAATTCCTTGTACATGTTTAAAATATCATTATGAAGTTGAGAAATGCGCACATTCTGAAAAATTAACCACAAGTTATTAATAGCAACTAATATTATTTTTAATGCTAATTTTCTCACATTCAAGAATTTTAAAAATGGTGAACTTACATAGAAATATAAATAAACGCTTTGAGAGAGTTTTCAAATTTCATTCAAATTCCATGCGAGAAAAATGTATCCAATAATCAATTTTCTTCTGAATGGAGAAAAAGCCATAAATATTCTGACATTTAAAAATAATAATACGATTTCGAATCAGAATTCGATGTTTTCCAAGTATAATATCGTCTGCTTTGAAGATATCGAATTAGAAATTAACTTTTTTCTCAAAGAGTAATCGTTTGTTTGAAAATATTTCCAGAAATAATTGAAAGTAATTATATAGGAAGCTAAAACTCCTAGAGACAATATTTTAACCGAATGTATTAATGCAGAACATTTCCTGGGAAATAAAAAGTTTCCTTATATTCATAAAGATAATAATTTTTGCTCATTCTGAACTGACAAAAATATGTGAAAGAATCTCACATTCATTCTTCGGAAATTACGATGGCAGCGCATAAATCCTCACACATGAGACAAATTTATGTTTGAATGGGAAGTAGGGCAACATCATGGAGGAGAAAATTTCTTTTCTTTCTTTCTTTTTTCATTGCGGGTACTTTTCTTTCAGATATAATTTAGTGGCTTCGAAGTTGTTCGAAGTGTTTTCAATCACCATTATTAAAAAAATACCGTGATTATAAAAAAACTCTTCCTATCATTAAAGGCTATAAATTCATGATGAAGAAATGTGATAAACGCGCAGTGCAAGCTATTTTGACTTTCATAGGAAAAATGGTAATTTTTTGGGTCAGGGCGGGGAAATTGAGAGTATTTTGTCGATATTTTTAAAATCGCGGCGATCTTAGTGTAATTCATTAAACAAACTTTCTAATTACTACCTTTGTGTCTCATAACCGAGAGTTATAATATTTTATCTAACAGTATTTTAAGATGATTTATGTAAACGCATAGATAAATTTATCACGCTCATTGGTGCTACTAAACAAAAGAATAGAAAATTCTTTATATTTGAATAGAACCAATTTAAAAGCGTCAGAGTCAATGTCAAACGTTGCTGCGTGTGTCATCTACTATCGACCTGCACGTTGTCTTACGATGTACTGCAATGTTACATCTTTTTATTCTTCTGCAACATGCATAATAGTAAGCTAACCAACCTTTTTCCAATGAAAAGGTGGACACAAATAAATTGAAGATAAAAAATATTGCAAATTAAGGATAGATTTTATTCATTGCAGTAATAATACAGAATACAGTATAATATGATAAATGCATAATAAAAACATTTGTAACATAACACAGGCCTGAAGGAATGTGAGTCATGAAAAAGTGTTTTCAATGTAATGACTGTACATTGTTTGGTTCGCTGATTTCAAATATGGCATCCATTTTTATCAGTCACGTAAGGATTTTGTGAAAAATCCTTACGTGGAATGAATATATGGGGAAAACAGCCTATTTTACATATTCTGGTAAAAACTAGTTCTTTTCAAAATATTTTTTAATGTTCTATTTAGAAATTTATTATTTATCAAACTATTGGAAATGATTTGATAAATTATGTTAATAAGAGCAGTTACCATTGTTAATACATCCTGGCAATCATAGGTCCTTATGCTGTCTTTTCCTTTTCCCCTGAAAGCTCCTTTTGGCACTTTGTCTCTTGTAGGCAGTATGAGGGTCTTCTCTTTGCAGCATCTAACACTAGTCCGCCATCATATTGACGTTCCACCTATCTTGGTATTTTCTCCTTGATATTTTGATGAAATGTTTCTCCCTGTTCTTCACTAACATCACCAAGATTTTTGGGAAAGTAGTCCAAATGGGAATTTTAGAAATGCATTTTCAAACTCACCGAACAACCCAAGTCTTTGAATTTCTTTAGCATGTTTTCAACGATACATTTAATGATGGAGTTTCTAAATTCCCTGAGGAATTTTTTGATGACTTCCTTAAAAGCTCTCCGAGCTTTTTTTCCCACTCATTTCCATTTTACTTTCAAACACTTCGTTTTACTAAGTTTCCGAAAATGTGAACCTACGAAAACGCCTTCCCATATTTTTGCTTCCGACAGTTCTGGAAACTAGTTGCCGAGGTATTTAAAGCACTCTCCTTCTTTTGATAGAGTCTTCACAAATTGTTTCATCAAGCCAAGCTTGATATGAAGTAGAGGCAAGAGGACTTTAATGAGATCAACCAAACTTTCCTTCACTACATTTTTGTTTCCAGGTTTTAATGCTTTCGTATGCGGCCACTCCGTTTTAATCCAGTGATTTTTCTTATCTCGACTGTCCCATTCACACAAGAAGCAAGGGTACTCGGTGCATCCTGCTTGTTATCGAAGAAGCATGGAAATCACTTTTAGATCGTGGCATATAGTCCAGTCACTATCATTATATTTCAATTTGGTGAGAATCAAGGCTAAATTCTCGTAACATTCTTTCAGGTACACAGAATGCCCTAACGGCACTGAAGCATACTTGCTGCTATTATGCAGAAGCACTGCTTTGAGGCTTCTTTTTGACGAGTCAATAAAGAACCTCCACTCGTTCATGTCATACTGTATATTATACATCTCCAGGGACATTGCTACAGTAAACCAAGCCATTATCTTGAGAAAAGTATTGAATGAAAACTGTTTCTATCTTCCTGAATCATGAAAAAGAGGTACCAGGAGCCAATAAATCCTTTTGCTTTAGTCTAGAGCCTAAGAGTTCGGCAGAATCTTTAGAAAGGCCCAAATCGCTGACTGTGAGTTTGTGGCTCGCTTCTGTCTGAATAATCGCTAAATTCCTCGTCAGGAGACCAACCTTTGTCTTCAGAGTCATCAGGAATGTCTTCTAGTGTCTCTGTAGGTTTAAGTATAGGTATTTCTGAGCTATAAGGAACAGGGCCCATTGCCGACGGGAGGTTCGGATAAAAGATTCGACGGCTAAATGGCTCCCGATTAATAAGAGCCATTTTAATGCAAAATCTTTCTAAACAAAAAAAAATTTTGACATATTATTACTTGAATTCTTTTTTTTCACCACAGACTGCCCCAAAAATCTCTAGTTTTCGCAAGTAATCACGATTTATGACACTAAATACTCATTCCCTTCCTTAGTAGATTATAGCACAATAGATTCGTGGATACAAAAATCAAATTTTTCAGTTCGTGAAAAAATGGTACGTGATGGAATCTTTTGACTATTTTTCCTGAAATCAGCATCCAAAAATCTACCAGAATCAGCTATTGGATTCTAAACACTTTTTTTATTGCAGGCCTGTGTGATTTACTGTACACATTTCGAGGGAGGAGAGAACTTACAAAATGAGGAAGGTTGGTCACTTTAACAATAGGTTCCAAAATCAGATCGGCGTGTATTATGTGAGCATTAATTGACTCCATTCAAAAATTTAATTTTTTTTCAATAATTAAGGAAAAATAACCATCTGCAAACGAAAACAAAAATAATAATTTTACATAACCAAAAAATAACCATCTGCAAACGAAAACAAAAATAATAATTTTACATCTACTTGACAATCGTATAATATAAAATTATGGCTTTCTTTCGTTATAGAAACGCCAATATATTTTAATTATTTAGATTCAGTGACGAAGCAATAAAACTCTTATATTAGGTGAATGAGCAGCTACGTTTATTACATGTCTGTGACGTTTTGTAAAATGACTCCATTGCTATGTTTGCCCTCGATCGTTCCCTTAAAATAGAACAGTAATCTAGTAAATCAATCAATCTAGTCAAAACTACGGATGCCATTTTCTGGTACACATTAAAATATAAACTTATATACACAGTAAAACACTGTTTATACGTTTCTCATTTATACGTCGTCTCATCACAGTCCTGATTCATTCGTATCCATTGCAATGATACAGTACTTTGTTTATATGTCGTCTCCCCCCGTTCTAAAATGTGAAAATTTCCTCCTTTCTAGTACGTGAATTGTGATAAAGATCATGACTTCGAAATTATTCACAATTTATGAATTAGTAGAAAACAAATTGTCTGGTGATAATTTAAGCGGTGATGAAAAAGTTATTCCATCATTCTTTAAAGGCGCAATGGACTCCATTTAAAACCTTCGAACATATTTCTTTTGCCAAAAGAAAAGTGAAAAAACATTCAAAGAACTTAATTCGATTCGTAATCGTGTACTTAACACAGCGCGTACAGCGCGTCAGACGACGGTTAAAGATTGTCTAAATTAAACGCCTACTTATATGCATATAAATCGTATAAGATATGTATAATTAGTACTCGGGATATGCAACAAAGGTATGATTTTCCTCACTTTTATGAAAAATGTTTAATTTTAAAATTTAATTATTGATTTCCATACTATGTAGTATTAGTACTATCTTAAAAAACTTTAAAAATAAAATTTTTAAATGAATTTGCATTAGTAGCATTAAATTTGTAATCAAAAATTTTAATTAAAATTTCAATTCTACATCTTTTCATTTATACGTCGTTTTACGTCAATCCCTTGAAAGACGTATAAACGGTGCTTGCCTGTATTTCTTTTGACGAAATGCAAATTTATTTCTCATATTATTAAGCACCTTAAGTTACTTTTGAGTAACTTTTCTGGAATTGAAAAAAATTTCGAGAAATCAACTGAAAAAATTTTCAAAACATAACGTGATAGAGTCTTCAGGACCTCAGGGTCGTTGTTGCGAGATCTGAAGATCCATTAAATATGGGGACCTGGTGCCCGTTAAATCCGATGTAGGTTTTTCATTCAGTTCATCCCGCTGATGCGGTGTGGAACTTTAGAGAAATGTTGTTTATTCAAGTGTTGTCCTCGTCATCTGACCATGGTTTACAGTTAAGAAGTTAAGTTCAACCCCAAAATGAACTTAAACGAGGGCTATTTTGAGGTAACTTCAAAATGGGAAATTGATTTAACTAAACTAAACTCAAAACTGAAAGAAGCTTAACAATAATAATCCAGTTATAAAATATTTAGCATATCCTGTCTAGCGGAAAGGAAATTTCAAATTTGAAGGAAATAATGAACTAAATGCGATTTGTCTGCTATTTTCCAGGGGGAAATCCAGAAGAGTTGCATTAAACTTGTTATGACCGTGTGTCACTGAAACTAGATACATAATTAGCTCCGGTAGAGGAAAAACTTAATGAATGAATCTTTCCAGAGCAGTTCCTCCTGAAATACGGATCTACTTAATCATGGTAGCAGGTCGAAAACTACAAGAAGAGGGAGGCAAATGAGTTGCCGTGGAGTAGGAATCCGTCAATTGCTGTCAGACTGCCTGCTGTGACATCATTAGATTGGAAGCTTCTGTTTCAGGTTACAGTTCTTTGAGGTTCTTACAAAGGAATTCATGCGCTATGCGAGGAATTGCACTGCCTTTTAAAAGTAGGTCTGATCGTCATAGTCAAAAATATCTCGCGTTGACAATACTTAGAATGCTAAGGACGACAGTATTAACGATCAATCTCGCGTTGACAGAACTTAGAATCCTAAAGACGACAGCATCAACGATCAGTGACGTAATACGTATTCCTATGTGACTTCTGTAAACAGCTCTAAGAAATTAAGCAATTGTCATTTCAAATATAGAGTTTCGTCACACAGAATATCGATTATTGGATTTTTTTTAAACCTACATCGGCCAACTCACCAAAGGGTTAAGAGAGTTTTAAAGGTTGACGGGGAAAGATTGATGATTATTGGATTTGAAACAAAATTTTTTAAAAAGTCATCAATTACAGTGAAACCTCTTCTCGTTAGTGTGTCGCATAGCTATTCTTTTCATTCCATTTCTTTTCAATGTTAAAAGAAAAAGATCTCTAGAGGGCCTCAAGTATTCGATAGTACGCCGATCGCTTTGACCTTCCAACACATTGATCACCCATTTCTCAGCTAAAATAAAAATGAATGTATTATTTTTTCACCGCAAAAGGATTAGTTAAAGGATATTTTCCATCACGCAACTTGGAGATATTCTTAGTTTCGAATAGAACAGTTAACAGCCGATTTACAGCAGAGGCGGTAGGAAGGATAACATAAGAAAGGATGCCATGAGACCAAATATCACAGTATGTCCAATAATAAAAAACATTTTATTCAAGAACGATAAATATTCAAAAAAGTTGAAATATGCATATATAATTACCCAAGAAGTGTTATTACAATAAACGAAATGTAATTACCAATAAGTGTTATTTAAAAGCTGGAATTTTCTAAAATTTGAAAATATTTTAAGATTTATTACTTGTTTTAATATTTATTATATAGCATAAAAATCTAATGGGCAGTATAATATTTTTAAATTATTATGAGAATGTAAATTTAAACGTAGATCTATATATATAAGTATGATGCAAAAAAGACATGGCTAAAGTAAATTATTGCATTTTAATCAATATTTGATAGTACAACGTTCTGAAGAAGGCCCTTGAAAAATGTGTTAGAGATTTTACTGCACTCTCAATGACGTTGGGATCATATTCAGGGATATTTATATAGGAATAACGAGGTATTGTGAAATTTCGCCTGCAGTGTGGACTTGAGACGTCACTAACCCAAATTTCATTCTAAATTTTTTTTAAAAAAATTAAAAAATAATTAAAAGAGATTCGAACATCGAAACATCGTAGTGTGATAATGTTTAAAGCTTTATTCGTCTGCATTTTTAATATTTTTAAAAATTTACTGTCAATTACATAGTAATTTACCCTCATTTTTTAAAACTTCAAGCTTAAAAATTTACTCTTAATTATATAAATCCTGTATTATGCACAAAAAATGCTTTTAATATAATCGCAAAGCGCATATGTACAAATGCAGAAACTAAAACAAAAAATATATTGTTGAAAATCTACTTAATTTTTTTTAATTTATTAAAATTAGAGAGAAATTTGAATTGAAATAAAATTAGTATCAATGAGAAGCAAATTTTTTTAATTTTTTAAATTTCAAAGTGGTGTAAAAATAAGTTTGTGCAAGTTATTATTCTCTGAAGGTATTGAGGAAAACAGTTAATATATCAATGAATTTTTAAAATTCATTAAGTTTTTTTAAAACCCTTTCTTTGTGAGCACTTACTACCCGAGAAGTAACGTCGGGCCAAATTTGGTTGCTGTAGGTTCAACGGTCTATCTGTACAGTGCTTTGAGCGATTTTTGCATCTTGCATGTCGCATCACAGATAGTAGCTAGCCTATAAATATTATCATATTAAAAAATCTCGAAACTCCTCTTTAAATTTGATAATTCTTAAGCTTCTAGAGAAATGCTTTTAAATTTAAAAAATTAATGCAACAAACAGAATCTCTTCCCCATTTTAAAATATTAATCAGCATGATGTTACTAAGTAAATTCGTTTTCTTTATGGTTTACTGAAATAGCAAATCGATGCAAGAAGCATTTGTGGAATTTTATGGTTTTCTCGGATCATTTCTCCTTCCTTCAAGACCCAAACTAAGCAAAGTATTGCTTACTGGAAAAACCTGCAATGATTGTGTCACGCAGTTACAATTTATCCGGTAGTAAACATCCTTAAAAGTGACCATTTGCTGAAACGAGAAGAAGGAAGATGTTTAAGAGAAGATTTTATTTTGTCGTGTGTGCATGCTTGTATCTAGGTCTTAACTCTCGTACATTTCAAAAAACAATAAATATTCTTTAGAGTCTGGTACACTATCTTTTTTTAAGACTAGAAAATGATGTAAAAATAATGACGTACATTAAATGTAAGGTTCAGTAAGACATAAGCAATGTTGATAGTTGATATTTATAAATTTTAAAATTAAACTAGCTACGTGACCCGGCGTTGCACGGGCTATCTCGAATAATGCGTCATTCCTTGACGGAGAGAAAAAGTGAGGTCATGTGACACATGCCCAACATTCTCTCCTAAATAAATAAGGAGACAAGAGCGGTTCAATCATTCCGTCCGCGTAAAGGCTTCAAAATATACTTTTAAAAAATCGCAAAAATAATCTTTATTTCGCAAAATTACGATTCCGGAATTATTTTTTGTCTGACTTGAGTACGGAAGGAATGAGATAACCCAGCGTTGATCGGAATCCGTATTTTTTCATATGCCCGCCTCCAGTTTATATGAAGCAAGATGCACTGAGTACATGAAATCTAAAAGTGAAACCTCATAGAAAACAATAGTCTTAGTAAAAACCCTATATGAGCGATTTAATTTTCCCTGTTTCTTTACATCAATTACCAAAACCCACACAAAACTCTATCCACATTGACTTGTTGCATTGCTCAGGTTTCCATATTGCAACAATACATTTTTTTTATTTCTGTCAGCGTCACTTTTTTATTGTTGTTGTAACAATGTTCTTTAAAGTAAACGACTTCAACAATAAAATAAATTTTGAATCGCGCTGTAACAATGAGAAGTATTGTTATAAAGTATCCGAAACAATGAAAAGTATTGTTGTAAATTAGTTTTTAATTAATATCTTTTTCACTAATTAAAATTTCGATATTTAAATGGCCGAAATGGATTCCTTGAATTATTCCCCATCTTTTGGTACTTTCCGCGCGCTTCTCCATTCGGCGGTTCGTGAGAAGATAGAAGGACATACATACATACATACATACGTTTGTTTACCTTCGAATTTTAATAGGATAGATAGTTCAGTTCTGAAGTATGAAAGATAGTTTGTTTCTTTAAATCTCCTCCCTCGTGACCCTTTTTCAGGTGAAAAAAATTTTAGGGATCCTATTTCCATGTGAAAAATTTAACTGCTCTTTCAAAGTTGAAATTAAATAAGAAAATGAAGAAGTAACCATTAATAACGAAAAAGAAATTCAAATAAAACAGATATTTAGTAATTTTTTGTGAAATTTTTCAATTCAAGGTGATTACCTTAAGAATTTTTGCTTACAAATATTGAAATATCTGAAAAAAAGTTCCTTTGAGCGCTTTTGCAACCTTAATATCGTTTCGGCGCTACTCCTCATGACCCACAGTTTAAGAAGCTCTGGTCCAAAAATGTTCACTTAGTAATACCTATCGTGAATTTATAACGAAATCGATTTTATGAAAGCTAATAATTTATATAGGAAACATTTTTAAATCTGATTCAAATTTTCATAACTGAATTATTTGTTATTTTGATTTTAAAATTTACATTTTTGCCTTTTTTCCTCTTTAGAATAAAACGATTGACTACGATGTGTCTGTGTGCGTATGCGTGTGTGCGTGTGCGTGTGTGTGTGTCAGTTCCATTTTTGTTACTCAAACAGCACACGTTAATCACATAAAAGAATGATATTAATAGAGTCATCAGAATATATACATATTTATACATAATCTAAGTCACGTTTTTATTGAAAATTAGTTTGTAAAATTTGTTACAGTAAAACAGTAAGGCAGAGATCAAGTACACTACAGGAGCTGAGATAAAGCCGAAATTATTTAAATATAATATGTTCCGATATGAAGTTTTGATTATTTTTTTTACTCCTTTATTTCTTTTATTTTTACTTACTGTATTTCATACAGAAGGAGAAGCATTTCAGAGCGCTAAAGCAATTTTTTAATTCTGTTATTAGTTTGAAATTCTTTGCTGCACTCTAGACAAATTATAAATAGCTGATTTTTTGACAATGAGCTAATATTTCAAATGGCATATAGCTTTTACCATTACATTTAGTACTTTTTTCTCTTCAAATCACTTTTTGTGAAAAATGAGTTATTAAAATACGTAAAGTCACTAGCTGATTCAATTATACTTTTTTTATTTTGCGTAGAATAAAGAGCAAAATGATACAGAGATAAGACCTTCTACTGTTAGAAAAAAAGAGGACATAAAGTATTAAGCTAGAAATTACTAAATATTGCATTTTCCAGCATTTGTGGAGGAAAAATATAGAGTATACACGATTTTTTTTATTCTTTGTAATGTCAAAATTCCTACTATAAAAACAAGCATTCAGTTTGAGCAGTTAACACCATTCATGGAATAAATCAGACCAGCAACAAGAAATTTGAAATTCACATAATTTACTTAATATAAAAAAGTTATTTCTAAATTATAAGCATAATTTTATTCAGCAATTCTATAATCAAACTGAATCTAAGCAGTTATTTCATTCTAATCAATGGACATACAGAGTCGAACTGGAAATATATGGCAAATTGCTATATTATGATAAATTTTATATGTGTTATTTCATACTTAATACAGTGAAACCTCTATACAGCGGCCATCAAGAAAAATTGACCGCTCAGAGCGGTGGCTGCTCTAAAGGTGTTTCAAGTCTGGAAGAACAAAATTACGCATCTAAAAAAGCCCCAATTCGTTACTTAAAGGGAATATTAAGGATCATATGCAGTTAAAAGTACTTCGAAAATTTCTAATTTAGGTTATTTTAGCATTATGTCTATGCCTGAAAATTCCGTACCGAACAAAAACTGCCGTTAAGAGTGATGACCGCTAATCAAGGGTGGCCACTTAGAGAAGTTTTACTCTAGAAATAAATTTTAGAATTTATCCAACAAATGCAGTACGAAATTATGACCGCTGACAACTAAATATTTTAAAATATAATTGATTCCATACACATTTTCATGTTTTCAAAATGTAATATTAAAATTACACATTATTGACCAAGCGAAGCGAGGTCTACGTTTTAACTCCGCATTTTGCATTTGTCTGTCTGTAAGTTTGTTACTACCAAATGCGTCTTTCGATTTCCTTCAAATTTGGCAGAAATATTTCTTGAAGCAATAGGAAACGGTATATATATTTTGTTTCTATTTATTTTAATTCCATAATAAAGTAGTTATCTTAATTATATATAATTATTATTATTATCAATTTAATTGGTAATAAAAAAGTAAGTCGCAACTTTAAGAATATGACATCAGAGTTGTAAATAAACACAGTTAGCTTATCGCTCTGTATCGTTATCCGCGAAAAAGAATATGGAGGCCTTTCTAGGAGAGCGCCATTTTTTTTCTCTTGACCGAATCAGATCGGCAATATTTTAGCCCATCTTTTGATGGCAATTTTAGTTTCTTTTTTTATTACAGGTTAAAAATAACTTTGGAATGAATAGGGGATAACAGCCTTTATAGCTTTAAATCCCATAAAACCCCTTTAATCAGTCAATCAATTGTTATCCGCATTCCGCTGAATAAGTGTTATCTATTTTTATAATCTTTGGCTGTCTTTTAGTTCTAAATTTATATTTAAACTCATTCACCATCTAAATAATTTCTTTTATACCTTATGAGCCGCAGTCGGCAATTTTAAGAACTTTCAAAATTCGAATGTAATTGTTAAGTCTAAATGGAATTATCAGACGCTTCTCGCCAAGATAATTTTGCTTGCCTTTTAAATCGTCTGATCTTCAACACAACGACGGCTTTTAGCTTATATAAATATTTTTGCCAAATTGTAATATTTATCGCCAAGATATTTTGAATTCCATCTTCTTATTTTTAACGAAGTGAGTTGGAAAAAATATTTTAATTCCATGCCTATTTAAGAGTGAAATTTTCTCGATTATTTTTTTTAAATAATTTATTTAAGGATTGAATTTTTCTCTGTGATTTTTTGGTGCCATCTTTCTCAAAATATTTCGATATGCCGCCTAAAGATAAGAGAAGTAAAAGAGCTAGAGATGTTTTGCTACTTCAGCAGATTGCGAACCATTTTATATATATAACTCCAAACTTGTCGTACCTTAAGAATTGTGCTAAACTTTTGTACACTAGTGTATTTCCTTGAGAGTCAAATTATGATGTCCGGTGTCTCTACAAACAATGCTGTCTTCACAATGACTAACATTTGCTAAGCTTTTAAAAAATGCGATGAAGAGAAAATCTTATATATATTTTTAGGGGGGGGGGGGTTAGCGAGGTCTACTGTTCACAGAACTACTATTTAGAAAGTTTTCTTTTCGCATATTTTTTTCTCTATATCTATGAAAGTGACCCGCATATCTTTTGGTATATAACCTACACGGTTCCAACGGTGTTCTTTAAAAGCATGACAACGAGGAACAATGATTGAAAAACAGTTGAAGCAAGAAGTTTTCAAAAAAACAAATTAGACATTCTCTCGGAGAAATTACAATATGCTTTGTTTTAGCAATCGTTGAAACTAATCATCATGACAAGTTATGACTGATCTTTACTGTCTGCTGGTGATCCGAAAACCAATTAGTTTAGAAGAACCGACTTAAAGTTTTTTGAAAGCGCGCTCAGGATACGTCTGAATTCAATTTACTAGAAGGGAAGGGGAATGAATTGTTATTTAAATAGAACAGTTTAACCAGTACATCAATAATAATTTTTAACTAGTAACCTATTTACAATTCGAACTCTCATCATGTCATTTGACAGAGAAAAATGGATACAAATGTATTTTTAGATTCTAAAGTTCCAAAATACAGGGAAACCTCTTTAGTATGACGCTCGTCAGTTCAGCGTTTGGCCTTGATCCCGTCACATTCCTATTAGTTTCAGCAGGGCCGACCCGAACAAAAGTGGGGCCTGGTGCAAAGTTGACGTGTGGGGCCTTGAAACAAATTTCGTACAACGAAATAATTTATTAAAGTTTGCTATTTATTACATTGCATAATTTGTTATTATAAGGACTAAAGGAATGCATGAAAATTATAAATAATTTTCATAGAGTTAATACCTCAATCACATAAAAAATCACTAGTAAATCAAATAACAAAAATAATTGCTTCATAAATACAATTTAGTGTGCTATTACAAGAATAAGTTTACAATACGTGATTTTTGTTTCATTTTCTTACATGTTTTATAGCAAATTCTTTGATAATATCTACGTAATTTAGTTTTTTGGTGAATCCGAATTCACTAGATAAAATGGTTAAAGAGGTAAATCGTTCTTAACAAATGCTAGATCTAAAGTGTTTTTTCTTTATTATTTTCAATTTTGATATAGTTCTTTCTGCAGATGCGACGGTAATTGGTAAGGACAATGCAATTTACAGAACAATAACAAAATTTGGATACAATTCAAATAAATTATTTTAATATTCGTAATATTGTGCGTTTAAAGGCAAAGATCGACAACAAAGTTTGATTTCATTAATAAATCAATTTTCATTTTGAAAAATCAGTCAGCGAGGTGGCCTTGTGCTCTCGCACCGTTCGAAACCCTCTTTGGATGGCCCTGGGTTCGAGTGTTAAAAAATATTTTCTAGTGTGGCAAGTATTCGATAGCACAATGCTTAAAATCAAAGGAGAACAAAAAGTTTAAGGATATAGGGAAGAGTTGCCGCATTTGGTCTTTCACCTAGATTTGAACCGGTGTCGTAACTTCAATTCTATTAAATATTTAGGCCTAACATAGGCAATTTATGGTGCACTGATGAAACTCTGGTTTATGGAATCATATTTTAAAGAAAGAGCTGCATGTCTGCAGTTAGAGAACGATTTTGTTTACATTTAGTTATCACCAATTGAATATTTTAGCATGAAACTAATAGTCGCTATTTAAAAGTGATTTTAAAATAAGGCTAATAGGCGCTATTTTAAAGTAAGTAGCAAAATTTGTAATTATATCTTCAAAAAGAAAGCATATTTGGCTACAATTTGCTATTATAAAGTTATGAAAATGCAGGCTGTACACAAATGAAATGACTCATTTCAAAAATTAATTTTTAAAAAACTAAAGATGTTGGAACTACGTTTTTTTAAATCTCCAAAAGTTTTTTTCCGATAGGTAACGCGGCGTTACGCCGTTCTAAATTTGTTGCAGCGGGAAAATTCCTTACGCAATAGCTACCGATCAGCAGAAGCCGATGCGTGTTTTCTGGTTTCTTTTTTTAGTTTTTCTTGAATATCACGAAAACTCTTCAGTTTTCACACTACATGTGAATTATCAAATTAAAGAGAGTAAAATTTCCTACGAATACACGCTTTTATTTTTCTTCCAGTTTTAATATTTTCTCAGATAATGGCTCTAAACTAATTTTTAATTTCCAGTAATTTACGACGCCCTTGACCAGGTGTTCCCAACTTTTTATCCCTCGCGTACCCCTTGATTAGTCGTTTTATTTTCGTGTACCCTCTACTGTCATATTCCACTCTCCAACCATCCATCTATATAAAGAACTTTTCATCAATAATGTTAAGGGTAAGCTTAAGAGTCAAATGACTGGAATTTATAACATTTACAGGACTTGTTTTGGATTTTACATTTTATTCCATCTTTATTAAAGTATTAGTTCAAAGTCAGAACAGATGAAATCAATATTGTAATAACTTCGCATTAGCTTATAAGGATAGCTAAAAACTATACTTCCTTTTGCTTTCTTTTTTATTTATTTTGACTGTAAGTTTAGGATTTGCACAACTTTGACTTTGACTTTTTACACAAACTCGGGGAAGCAAAATTATGTAACATTTTTAATCCCTTATGTTTTCTTGTGTCCGCCATTACCGACTTTGAGCTCGCATACCCCCAACTGGTCCATCGCGTACCCCAGGGGTACTCGTACTACAGGTTGAGAACCTCTGCCCTATACCACCAAAATGGCATGTTACCTATCTGAAAAAAAACTTTTTGAGATGCGCTCTCATTTAATTTAAAAAAAACATAGTTCCAACATTTTTAGTTTATTATTATTCATTTTTTAAATGAGTCACTTCATTTGTGTACAGCCTGTAGTTTCAAGATAAGGTTAGGTGGATTTTTTGTTGTTGTTCCTGTCCTAAAGTTGCTCATATTGGGCCACAAACAGTTGCCTAAATGGGACTATTTAAATAAACAGGAGTATTATTTTGAACTACGGGAATAGTTCAGAAAGCAGTTATCACCTCTAGCAGTTCCTATAAATTGGAAGTTGAACAAAAGGAAGTGAAAAATAATGAAAATAAAAGGGCATTAAAGACATAAAATATTGGTTCAAAAAGTATAAAATCCAAGGCTACTTGGTTTTATATCATATGTGAGGAAACAAATAAAGAAAAAGAAATGATACAGTGCATAAAATGTCAGTTAGTTTCATATATTGTGTGCTGGTGTCAATTTAAGAATAAAAAATTACTTTTGCTTTAATTATGCTTAAGGAAACTGGTGCTTTGATTTGGGAAACTAGTGGTCCAATCTGGGAAGCCGGTTTCCTTAAATGGACCGTTGACATGATA
>BGPR01000747.1:395189-422342 GCA_013235015.1 Araneus ventricosus
GAAGAAAGTTTTAATGAAGTTCTTTCCAAAGATACAAATAACGGCCTCGAAAAGAATATTTTCTCTGAACATGCACTGCATATTAAAATGGATTTTGGAAGTCAAATGATGTAGAAGAAAATACAAATTTTCATTAAATGGTTACGTTCTTAATTTTTTTGTTTTAACACAGCGAAAAAGTTATTTTACGTTATAAAAAAACTGCTTTGCATCTTTCGTTGATGTTCTTTTCAAGCAAATTTTTTTAAATTCATATCGTGTTTACATTTACATTAAATTCACCCTAATGACCTTAGAGATATGAAACCACGGACGAACCAGGAATGGAAATCTACCAGAAAAGATTAAATTTTGGCCTAAAATGTAAGAGCACGACTCCAAAACCACGTTCTTATTCATAGTGCTAACCACATGTCAATTGTAATTCTGCTTTTGAGAAGTTCATAGCCGAAAAAGAAATGAGCAACAGGTGTGTACAGATTGTAGCCAGAAAAAAATTAGGTCATAGGTTGACTAAAGGGCACATCTGAAGTCCGGGAAAGCTCCTTATCAAAGTGCTAAGTATTTTAGGGGTGTGCTGGTTGTGTGTAATGATACATATTTCATTCTTGTCCAGAGGATGGCAACGGTGCCCCTTTGAGGGACATGACTGCAGGGGTTGAGGCACTAGGAGAAAGGGAACAAGAAATGTCACGTAACGGTACAGGTGGTGTGTTATGAAAGTAACCTGCAGATAAAATTGCCCATAATTATCGAGACATTTCTCCGTAGTTAGTAAGCGGTGTATAGTAAAATGAAAAATTGCGATGAGAAATACTTTCAGTAATAGCTTCAGATTAGCTTTCATTTTTTTCTGTCGTGGTGGAAGTGGTCGATTTTGGACTAACAGGGGAAGGAAGTAGGTCAGTGTGATATAATCAGCAATATCCTGCATTTTATTACAGGTGGAGTAGTGCATCGGTCACATTAAATTATTTTTGCTTGAATGAACCATTCAAGCGCAAGTGATTTTAGGACTCAATAAAAATCTCAAAAAGCGGCTTAGTATTTAAAATGAGAAATCTTAAGACAAATAACTCTATTGATTTAGTGCCAATCTTTGCCTTCACGGCTTTTTTTAATGAGATAAACAAAACTCCCCTGGGGATAATTGCTTTGAGGATGTAGAAGTTAACTAATTAGATTTGTTTATTTGTGTGTGGTATTTCATTTAATACATCTGCTTAAAAAGTTTATATCTTTGCCTAAAACTCGAACGGCAGCATTATTAAAATGGAATAGAAAAATATAAAAATTAGCATTTCAAAACAGAGGATTCATGAGATCGAAGAAGTTGCTCAAAACTGGATTCGATTATGAATTGGGAAACCAGTTACCATTTTTCACATTTCATATACGCTATTGTTAATTGTGTTTTAGCGCGTGTTTTGATATGAAAAACTGAATCAGTTCCAAACCACTGCACAATAGACTAATTTTCTCGTTGTATAACTTTATCCAATTATAAGTACTTCAAATGAGCCATATAATTTTTTTTTGTTCTTTCTTTCCTTTATCACGTGTGTCAAATCATTTCAATATACTAACAGTTATAAAAATGACTATTGTAAATTCCAAAAATGCTCATGAACATCATATAATGATCACATTACACGGGTAACAAGAAAGCGATTTTTTTTAATAAGACGCGCTAGAACGAACTAACAGAAGTATGAGAAAAAAAATGATTTATTTAATTTCTGTTATACATATTGCAAGTTGTTAGCATTAATTACTGAATTGCTTGTGACTGTTTGAGGCTTGTAACAATTCAAGCTTCAAATTATTGTATTTGTATTTCCCTACACATTATAGAACACTGATAATCTTTGAAAAATTCATTTACCAGTACTATAAAAACGTTGCTGGATGAAAAGTATGATTCAGTTAATAAATTTTCCTTGTCATCATGTTTTTTTTATCGTTGCTGTATATTACCAAAATGCTTGCCAAATTTTTCGTGACTGTGAATCACTGAATGAAAGAAAAAATATTTCATGCTGAAGAATTTCTATTTTACTTTTAAATTTTAAAAAGGCAATTAGCAATATAAAAACATTTGTTATAAAGCATTACAGTTCTATAACTGAAAAGAATTGACGAAAGTTTTTAAAATGAGATCACTTAAATAAAACTTTTAATTCACTGTTTAACCCTTCAATGCCCAATGTTGCCTTTAAGCAACATATCCAATTTTGTCTTCTAAAATCTTGAGAACAAGACTGAAGCTCTAATGCTTGTTGTTGCCAATTGGATACTATCTGAAATTTTTATTAAATCAATTTACAACATATAGATGGCAGCCTGGGTACTGATGGAAAAAAATAAAAATAAATTGATGTTTTTCACTTGAGGCTGCATCTTTTTTGTTTTATTTGTACTCCTGAGAATACCATATTTTATTCTGCAATGTTGAAAGAAATGCCTTTTCCGTATTATTTCTTAAAATTATTTTGTGTTTGACATTATGGAATTTTATCAAGGAAATTTTTTTCTCAACTAAAGCCCAGTATTGTCGATTGGTAACAAACTGTTTCTTTTAGCCTTAAACCATACTTAAAACAAAATAGGATTTTTTTAAAGTATTTTTCCCGCGTTTTATTCAAGAAATGAAAGTCAAAAACAATTTTAAGTCAACTTTTTAAAAATCGGGCATTTAAGGATTAAAGTGAATTTATTTATTTTACTAATGATGGTTAGCTGAAAATCGTTGCGAAAATATTGTTACAATACATTAAAATGAAAGGAAGTTAAGTTACGTCGTGATGTTTTACCTTTTTAAAACTTTCGATGTATAATGAATTGCGGTAAAGTTATATGAAGTTTAAAAAAGAATTTTCTCAATAATAATAAAAAATCACCGTTGATTTCTTAGGACTATTACAACCACTTTTCGGATGCATAACTTTATATTTATGAGCCTCATAGCAAAGAAAGAAAAACTTGATGCCAATCTCTGTTTCTTTCCTTTTCTAATTTTAATTAATAAGCAGGTTAGCTACAATGGAAATTACATAATACGCTTTTATTCCATAAGACACAAAAAAATACCTCTGAGATAAATGGAAGCATGTTCATTTCATCTTCCACCTTTTATTTAATGTAAAAAACTCGAAACACCAATACAACTGCTTAAAATCAACAACCAAAAATAACTTTTTGTTGAGTTGTTCTTTCACATATTTTTATCCGGAAAAATTTCCGGTTGAATAATATTGAAACCATTTATCCTGATTGATTATCAGATATATTGACCAACAGAAAAGGTAAAACTAAAACAGCACCCTAACTTAATCAGTTCTTTGAAACCAAACCTCTTTTTTTTAGACAGGTTGTTAGAAGGAATGTGTCAGCCGAATACTTTAGTTTCATCAATCTAAAAGTATTAATTTTCTTTTTTTAAAAATAAAATGAATAATAACTCAAGTAACTGTACTTCTTTATTATCTTTCATCCGAAATTAAACATTCGCAACATAATTGCAGATAAGACAGTGTCAGAATCTAGGTCAAGCGCCAGTCCATCCATATTTTAAACATCGACACAGTTCAGCACCAGGTCGAATTTTTAATAATAACAGTCATTTTAAAATTTATTGGTATTCATAAAGTGAGGTCCCAGATATGACCGGACCACCCTGGCGCGAAAAAGACGGCATTTTAAGGGCTAGGTAGCAAAAGCTTGCCGCCCTGTCATTTGCCTCCGCAAACCAACCTCACTCCGATCTTTATCTTGGAGCTGAAGAGAGTTAAATAAGAGGCAGACATTTTCACGATCAGCTGTCAAGATTCTGATTAGGAAAGTTGCATGATTTAGTGCGCAGGGAGAGGCGGGGTTAAAAGAAATTGTTTCTTTTTTAAACCGATGCGAATGAAAAATGATGCGTAGGGTAAGTCGGCGAAATTGTCTGGTGGATGGTAGGACTGGAGCGGATGAACCTACTGGTTTACTAACCGATATTGGTTGCGGGGGCAGAATAGGTAATTAGAATTCGTGTTCCTGCGTCGGATGAGGAAGCTATTTGGAAGAGGTGAATTATGATTTTGAAGGAATTTATCACGAAAACAATGTCGGAGTCAATATTTTTCTTTTCATAAGTAAAATAATGAGACCCACATAATTCATATAGAGCAGAGGTTCCCAACCGGTGGTACGCGCACCCCTGGGTGTACGCGAACAACCAGTTCGGGGATCACAAAATCAAAATCGGTAATGCCGGAAACAAGAAAATATAAAGGATTAAAAATTACAGAAAATTTTTTTCCCAATTTTTCCTCTGCGAAAAGTAAATGTGAAAGCTGTGCAAGTCGTAAAGCCTACTCTCGAAATAAGAGAAAAGAAAGGAAAAAGAAACTTGGTAATTGATTTGGTTTTCATAGCTCCAGACATGACGTTATATCTGTCTTCATTTGAACCCAATTTGATAAAACTCAGCTCCACGAAACAAGTTCAAGGATCGCATTGAAATTTTCTTTCACTTGAGTAGTTGATTATTACAGAGTGTAATTTTTAGCTATCCTTATACGTTAATGCGGAATCATTGCAATACTGGTTTGCTTAGTTTTGGCGTTGAACTAACACTATTGTAAAAATGGAATAAAATGCAAAATCAAATATAAGTCCTGCAAACGTTATTAATTCGAGTCATTTGACTCTTAAGCTAACTTAAATCCTTAATGTTACTGCGAGAAAATCCTTAATGTTATTGCGAGAATGTTAATGCGAGAAAATAAAAAGATTAATCAAGGGGTACGCGAAAGAAAAAAGATTGGGAACTCCTAATATAGAGAGTATTTTGTTTAAAAATTAATGTTAAGTCTTCCTCTTTAACTCTCCATTAGTCGCAATATCTAAGAGATAAGTATGCAATCTTCATCTATCAGCTGTTTTTAACGCAATACAATTTGAATTTTTCTCATAGAATACTCATTTACATTCTAAAATTGGACTAATTATTATATTTGTAAAGGAAAAATTATCAAAAACCGGATAAACACATATTAGATTAGACTTTATATCTACTAGAAAAATTGCGACCATTTAAGGAAGATAGTGATTGCGACTAACGGAGGGTTAAGACAATGCAGGAACGCCGGACATCATAATTTGCCTCTCGAGGAGGTACCTTCTTTGTCCCCATATATGCACTATCTTGCTAAGCTATATTTACAGTCAATGTTTAATATTACACTCCAAAATCAACACAGTCTTTAAAAGTGTAGCCAATGTTGTCATTCATTGTGAAGACAGCACTGTTTGCAGAGACACCAGACATCATAATTTGCCTCTCGAGGAGGTATCTTCTTTGTCCCCATATATGCACTATCTTGCAAAGCTATATTTACAGTCAATGTTTAATATTACACTCCAAGATCAACACCATCTTTAAAAGTGTAGCCAATGTTGTCATTCATTGTGAAGACACCCAGCTAAAAAAAATCTGCAGAAAATCTGCAGAAAATTTCTTTTTTTGAAGATTTCTTAAAGATTTCTGCAGATTTTTTGAAGACAGAAAAAATCTGCATTTTTTCTTCAAATTAATCTGCAGAAAATCTGCAGAAAATTTTCTTCTTATATTTTTCTCTAAATATTCTGCAGATTTTTTGAAGACAAAAAAAATCTTCATTTTTTCTTCAAATTAATTTGCAGAAAATCTGCAGAAAATTTTCTTATTATATTTTTCTCTAAATATTCTGCAGATTTTTTGGAGACAGAAAAAATATCTATTTTTTCTTCAATTTAATCTGCAGAAAATCTGCAAAAAAAATTCTATTATATTTTTCTCTAAATATTCTGCAGATTTTGTAAGACAACAAAAAAAAATCTGGATTTTTTTCTTCAATTTAATCAACATAAAATCTGCTGAAAATTTATTTTTATTTTTTCTTTAAATATCCTGTAGATTTTGCAAGACTTTGCATTTTGTCTTTAATTCATTTTGCAGTTATTTAGCATATTTTCACAAAATCATTAAACTCGACCAATATCTGTTGATTTTTTGAAGATTTAACTGCAATTTCATAATATCTGAATTTCTCTAAATACGTATTTTGCACCATATTCTCTAATATTGCAGCTCTATTTTCCAATGGATATAAAACAAAATTAGAATGTAATTATCATTATTGTTTAATTCTACAGCAGACAGGAGTTTCAAAAAATTTCCCAATGGAAAAATGTCTTAGGACTAAATTTTTTAAATATGCCACTGAAACAATGAATTTTAAATTAATCTTTAAAATAAATATTTGAGGTTTTACCATTTTAAACTTTTACCCCATAATTTAATTAATTTCCAATTAGTTTTCCAACTGTCTTTCTGACTAGCTATTTTCCTCGAAAAAGAAAGGAAAAGTGGAGCTTTCGCCCTTTGGATGGAGAGAAGGCTTAGCAGAAAGATAGAAGGTGAAAACGAATTTATTGAAACTGAGAATCTAAATTATTGAACAAAAATATTACTAATCTCATCTGTTACACATCTCTACGACTTTTGAAAAAGTATTCTGACCTTGGTTGATTTTTACACCACTAGATGGCGCCACGATAGCCATGGTGACGCTATAACTTAAGTAGATTAATTTATCAGCACCTCGCGTATGCCGACGTGGCCTTGTGGTTAGGACAACTGCCTATAGCGCGCCTGCTTGTAGGATCGCGGGTTCGAATCCCAGACAGGATGAGCTTGAAGTCCGTCGTATAAGTAAGTTGATTCATAAATTAAATTAATAATTAAACCTTGACTGTAGAAAAATCTGCAGGTATTTGGAACATATTTTTTTTCTGCAGAAAATCTGAAGGTATTTGGAACATAGTTTTCTTCAGATATTCTGCAAATGTTTTCTGCAGAAAATCTGAAGAAAACATGTTCCAAATACCTTCAGATTTTCTGCAGATTTTTTGCAGATTTTTTTTAGCTGGGCAGCACTGTTTGCAGAGACACCGGACATCATAATTTGCCTCTCGAGGAGGTACCTTCTTTGTCCCCATATATGCACTATCTTGCAAAGCTATATTTACAGTCAATGTTTAATATTACACTCCAAAATCAACACAGTCTTTAAAAGTGTAGCCAATGTTGTCATTCATTGGGACGACAGCACTGTTTGCAGAGACACCAGACATCATAATTTGCCTCTCGAGGAGGTACCTTTCTTGTCCCCTATATGCACTCATCTTGCAAGCTATATTTACAGTCAATGTTTAATATTACACTCAAGATAACAACACAGTCTTTAAAAGCAAGTGTATCCAATGTTGTCATTCATTGTGAAGACAGCACTGTTTGCAGAGACACCAGACATCATAATTTGCCTCTCGAGGAGGTACTTCTTTTGTCCCCTATATATGCACTATCTTGCTAAGCTATATTTACAGTAATGCTTAATATTACACTCCAAAAATCAACACGTCTTTAAAAGTGTAGCCATGTTAAGTCATTCATTGTGAAGACAGCACTGTTTGCAGAGCACCAGACATCATAATTTGCCTCTCGAGGAGGTACTTCTTTGTCCCCATATATGCATCTATCTTGCAAAGCTATATTTATAGTCAATGTTAATATTAATTCCAAGATCAACACCTTCTTAAAAGTGTAGCCACGTTGTCATCATTCATGTGAAGACAGCACTGTTTGCAGAGACACTGGACATCATAATTTGCCCTCGAGGAGGTACCTTCTGTCCCCTATATATGCAAATTATCTTGCAAAGCTATATTTACAGTCAATGTTTAATATTACACCCAAAATCAACACAGTCTTTAAAAGTGTAGCCAATGTTGTCATTCATTGTGAAGACAGCACTGTTTGCAGAGAGACACGACATCATAATTTGCCTCTCGAGGAGGTACCTTCTTTAACCTCTATATATGCACTATCGTCAATGTTTAATATTACACTCCAAAATCAACTCCATCTTTAAAAGTGTAGCCAATGTTGTCATTCATTGTGAAGACAGCACTGTTTGCAGAGACACCGGACATCATAATTTGCCTCTCGAGGAGGTACCTTCTTTGTCCCCATATATGCACTATCTTGCAAAGCTATATTTACAGTCAATGTTTAATATTACACTCCAAAATCAACACAGTCTTTAAAAGTGTAGCCAATGTTGTCATTCATTGTGAAGACAGCACTGTTTGCAGAGACACCGGAATCATAATTTGCCTCTCGAGGAGGTACCTTCTTTGTCCCCATATATGCACTATCTTGCAAAGCTATATTTACAGTCAATGTTTTATATTACACTCCAAAATTATGCACAAATTTTACTTCCAAACAAATACAAAAACTTTACGAAACAAATTCAGACGCCAGTGTCACAAAATATTTTAGCAATGCAATGAAAATAAAGTGAAATAAATTTCATATAAGACATTAATTTCCCAAGAAAGCAATTTTTACTATCATAACCTTAACAGTGGCTAAAGCGCGTAAAGATGGAAGATTTATCTTGATGGAATAATAAGATTGGTATTTATCACGACAATTTAAAAATCGCCGTCATGAATGCGCAAAAAACGTTGCACAAATAACAGATATTCTTCTTCATATTATTATAAACTGAAACATTTCTGAGAATTGCTGTTATCAGTATTAAAAACTTACGATTAAATATATATTTTATCAGTATTAACAAAATTAAAATTGAATGTATGCTTTTAATATATTAACAAAATTACAATTTAATATCTGTTTTTATCAGTATTAATAAAGTTACATTTAAATTTCTCGCCTTTATCGAACTGAGTCAAATGTTTTAATGGTGACAAATTCACCACTGACTAGCCAAAATATTAAAATCAATAAAACAGCCACAATCTTGAAACGAATTATTAAAAAAAATCCTTATATATACATCGTTTTATATTGCTTCAAGGAACATTTATGCCAAATTCGAAGAAAATCAAACAACGCGTTTGGCCGTGATTGCGTAACAAAAAGATTTACAGACGAAATGGTGAGCGATCGATTTAAAACGAAGAACTCTCTTTGCTCGGTCAATAATATTCCAGGAACTAAAGGAAAACGATTAAATTTATACAACACGCAGAAGCTTTTCTGGGTTTCTAAGTAAATAAATTTTGTGTAGTGTTTCCAATAAATTTTCAATAACTTAATGAAAACTAATTAAATAAAGAAATAGACAAATTTTGGCCTACTTGCATTTAATCCAGTAATTCTTCCCGTGGAAGAATAAAAGAGAAGTTTTTCTTTAAATGTGGCAATATTGATTAAAACGAGGCAGTTTAAACTGCCTGAAAATAAAAATTATTTTCATATTTAGTTCCATGAATCACCTTCAAAACAGAAAAATTATTCCGTCTATCTTTTATTTGTTTTTATTTACCATTAGTTTTTAGCCATAATTATTATACATAATAATTATATTTATAATTTTTTACAAATTTTATTATAATTATTTAAAAATGTCCCATTTTCTTGTATCATTTTATTTGGCTTATGAGACCTCATATTCTTGTAAATATTTTCAATGAATATTATATAAATTAAATTAGATATATAAATTAGATTTAAACCAGTATAAAATTATTGATAGATAAAAAAAGTATTGTATTAGCCTTCTACTTATAATGAATATCATTTTTCTTATGATAAGATGAATTATTTCCGGTAATGGCGTACCAGAACTTTTCGAAGATGTAATGATATTCAACATGCACAGATATTGCAGTGTGTTAAACATTATAATTTTATGCGAAATTAAATAAATATAGAACAAAATCTTTTGGCAAATAATGTTTCATCCGTATGCATGGAACCTTCTAATAATGTTTTATTCGTACATACAGAACCTGCAAATAACATAATAGTTTATTAAAATCGCCCTAATCTCAAGTTCCTTTATTGTACTAAGATAGACAAAAATGCCATTTTAATCTTTTTTGTACACATCCGCTGCCATTCTGGTTGAATGAGAATATATATATATATACATAGTTGGATTTGTTTTTATCCTTGTGGTGCGCCTTCGTTCAATGATACAAACATATTTATTTTTTGTATTATTCTGGAAATGTTTAAATGTTTTGTTTTAAAAATTCTTTAAATTTCAGAAGGAACCAGCAGGAGTGGTCTCTCCCCTAAACTTTCTTGTATACTTTCTAAGTGGAGATTTGTAAAAATCTCGAGTTCGAATTTTTTTTTTTTTTTTTGACGATTACAATACTTTCTCTCTGTATACTTCGTATACGAGAAAGTGAAACAAACAAACAAACAAACAAACCTGAAATCAAATATCTGTTGCCACGTTTCAAAAAAATATTACTTTGAAGCAGGTGCGATAAAATAGGCAATGCAATGAATACTAAAGCGAAAATTCTGCTTTGGAATTGAATTCCCAAGAAAACAATTTATACTACCACAACCGTAGCAATTGCAAAAGCGTGTAAATAAAAGATTTGCTGAAATAATGAGATCGGTTTGAATTTTATTTACAACAATAAAAAAATTGTTGCAATTTATGTTTGAAAACATTATTTATTGTTGTAAATAAAATTTACAACAATAACAGATTGCTACCAGTACTTTGCGCATAAGAATCGGATTAAAAGAAACTGAATATGCAATTTGAACGCCCCTTTTCGACGGATTTGGCCCAAAATTTTATACGAACCTGCATTCATGACGATAAAACTGTGTACCAAATTTTATCTATCTAGCTATTCAAGTTTTTGAGTTATAGCATTCACATGACCGCGGACATACAGATAGACAAACTTCCCTTTGACGGATTTTGTCCAAAATTTTATAGAAACCTACAAATTATGTTTAAAGACCACATACCAAATTTCATCCCCGTAGCTCTAATAGTTTTCGAGTTATCGTGTTCACAGACAGACATGATTCCAAAATTTTGTTTTTCGGACTCAGGGAGGTCTAAAACGTGGAGATTTGTCAAAATCTCGAGTTCGAATTTTTTGACGTTTACAATACTTTCTCTTTGTATACTTCGTATGCGAAAAAGTAAAAAAAACAGTAGCTCAGTTAAACTAGTATTATTGAATCTATAATTTTATTGGCAATTTGTGTTAATGGATCTCCAGGCAAAAACCGCCAAATCCTATTAATAGACAGGCATAGTTTTGCGATATTTCCCCAAATAATTGGAGAAGTTTTGTTGGAGATGAATGTTTGCGTCAAAACAGCATGTCGCCAACATTTTAGCTTGGCGAAAAAAATTGGGTTTTCATTAACGGAAAAGTGACATTTTATGAATTTGCATTTTATAAAAATTGTTTGGCACTTTTTAATTTTTTTCAGTTTTTCTATGTGAATTTTAAAGTGCTTTTGAAATTAAAAAGCAATATATATATATATATATATATTTGTATAAATTCCCTCCTGGGAATCGTATTTTTTATTTTTCCCCAGCCACACAGAATTGTGATTTTTCTTTATTTTGGCTGGTGTCATATTGTAAATTGATATTTTATAATAATGTAATTACTCAGGATTATTCTGAGATGTATTTAAATTCCACCCCTGTTTTTGGTATAGTACGTGCAATAGTTTAGTGTATTGTTGTGTAAGTTATATAATATGGGCTAATATTTTTATATTATCTATATCCACCCAGTTCTCCTTGCCCTTGGAGACTGTCCCCTTTCGTGCTAACGGCAATCTCTCTCTTTTCTTCTTTTTGATTATTATTATTTCCCACCTTCCCGCTAAGGGCTTTACATCCTTTCGGGTTGGTGTCAGTTCCTTTCATTTCCTTTGCCCCTCCCCCCCCCCGCACCTTGAGAGAGCCGACTCAGTTGCGAAAGTGTGCCGTTGGCTTTTGCCTAAAGAGTGGAAAATTGGTATCATTTTTTGTGAAATTACATCTAAGGAGTCTGGGAAACCCTGTGCTATCGTCGTGTGGCGAAGAAAAGATTTCGAAGTTACAACTAGAAGTTCTGTTTTGAGAACTTGGAAGAAAATCGAAAATCTTACATTGTGTATGCAGTAAAGATACATCGAAGAGAGATATCCGACAATGTAAATAACTGGTAAGTGACTCCTGGATACAGAGGAAGAACATTCCCAGTGTATCTATGTATTTATTACCTGTGGGAAATGATATTTAAAATGCCTTTAAATTCAGTGCTTGACTATCTAAAAAGCGTTCAAGGGATCTATTCCGTTGTTAACGTGTGGAAAAAGTGACGTTTCCCAACCCAACCGGGGGTACCAGAATATACCCGCAAATCAGGAAGACGGATCAGCACGATGATGATTAGTGATTACTTTCGAAGACCGCTCGAGTAGCACAGTGGTGACTGTAGTATTCCTCCCGCCAGGATTAGGCGAAGCGAACTAGGTTTGCCAAACCTGGCAATGCAGAGTCAAGAAGATGTACTAGCAGGGTTGGAGGGGGCGTTTCAGCAATATGGCGGAGTAAACAAACTCGTTCTCGTTAGATAGTCGACCACTTTTCAGATGAATTTAAAGGCATTTTAAACATTATTTCGCACAGGAAATACAGAGATAAACTGGAAATGTTCTTTCTGAGTATCCGGGAGTCACTCACCAGGTATTTACGTTGTCGGATATCTCTCTTTGATGAATATTTCTTTCATACACAGCGCAGGATTTTCTCCCTAAGTTCTCCAAAAACCACTTCTAGTTTAACTTCCAAATCCTTTCTGGCATGTATAAAAATGAATTCGTACGGGTGTTCTCTGTTTGTGGGTTTCGACGCTTGCTTTCTTTTTCCGGGGCTGGATGGCAGCGTTCCTTGTCGGGCTGAGGTGTTTCTCTCCCTCCGTCCTTGCACCCGATTCGGTAATCGGGGTGAGTGTTGCAGGCCCCCGGCCTGTGCGCCAAGCAAAACGGTGCGGCGCCAAGATTAACACCAAGTTGAAACCACTCGCATGCAGTTTGGGACTGCCTTATTTAGCGGTTCATCGCGGAGACCGTGAAAATCGAGAAGTACAATCGATTTTCTTAGAAATGGTTCTTAACGAAGATTTTAATGAAAAATTTATTTGTCAGTTTTGATTTTTGATTGATAACCATTAATATAAATACAAAATGACCATTTACCATTATTTATTTAAATCATTTTAATAATTTAAAAGGTATTAATATTCCTTTTTTTTCAGATAGCTTCTAAAAATGACTGGATGCAGCAGAAAAAAATGTTTTTAGATAAAGTTGAACATAATCTTTGCAGTTCTTAGTGGACAATTATCCTTAATAAGACCTCAGCCTATTCTTGAGGGAAAACTTGGTACAGGACATACAAGAGGAAGATATATGCCAGGACGAAGGAAAGACAGTTGGTTAGTGATCCGCGTGTGAAAACAAGTCATACAGATAAATATGTCAAAAGTGTAACTCCCATGGATAAGAGATCTTTCACATGCGGTAGATGTGGTAAGGGATTTTCTGAGACATACCTGTTAAATCGACATTTTCGTATTCATACGCATGAAAAATCTTATTCTTGTGATAGATGCAGTAAAATATTTTCTGGTAGAAGTTATTTAAGTCAGCATTATCAACCTCATACAAGTGAAAAGTCCCATTCTTGTGATGTATGCAGTAAAGAATTTACTCATAAATCAACTATAAATATCCATCGAACTCGTACGAATGAAAAGCAGTATTCGTGTAATGTATGTGGCAAAGAATTTGGTAAGAAATGTAATTTAGATACGCATCATCGAATTCATACAAAAGAAAAACCGCATTCGTGTGATGTCTGTGGCAAAGCTTTTACCCAGAAAAGTCATTTAATTAATCATTATCGAATACATATAAATGAAAAGCCCTATTCTTGTGATGCATGCAGTAAAGAATTTACTCATAAATCAGCTTTAAATAATCATTATCGGACCCATACAAATGAAAAACCGTATTCTTGTGATGTATGCGGCAAAAAATGTTCTCAGAAAGGTAGTTTAATTAGACATTATCGAACTCATACAAGTGAAAAGCCATATTCTTGTGATGTATGTAGTAAAAAATTTGCTGATAAACCAACTTTAAATAATCATTATCGACTTCACACAAATGGAAAGCGGAATTCGTGTGATATATGTGGCAAAGAATTTGCTGAGAAATGTAATTTAGATATGCATTATCGAATTCATACAAATGAAAAACCATATTCGTGTGACATATGTGGTAAAGCATTTACCCAGAAAGGTAATTTAGATGGTCACTATCGAATTCATACAAGTGAAAAGCCCTATTCTTGTGACGCATGCAGTAAAAAATTTACTCATAGATCAACTTTAAATAAGCATTATCGGACACATACAAATGAAAAACCGTATTTGTGTGATGTATGTGGCAAAGAATTTATTCAGAAAGGTAATTTAGATATACATTATCGAACTCATTCAAATGAAAAGCCCTATTCTTGCGATGTATGCGGTAAACAATTTACCCATAAATCAACTTTAAATAATCATTACCGAATTCATACAAATGAAAAACCATATTCGTGCGATGTATGTGGAAAAGCATTTATCCAGAAAGGTCATTTAGATATTCATTATCGAACTCATGCCAGTGAAAAGCCCTATTCTTTTGATGCTTGCAGTAAAGAATTTACTCGTAAAACAACTTTAAGAAAACATTGTCGCTCTCATACAAATAAATAACCGTGTATGTGTGATGCATGCGGCAAGATATCTTCTCAGGAAGGCTATCTAGTTTTTCGTTATGGAACTCACTTCTAGCGAAATGTCCCATTTTTATAATATATGCAGTAAAGAATTAAAAATAGATTAAGAAGCAAAAATCAACTTTAAATAATAATTATCGAACTCATGTAATTGTAAAACCGTATTCGTGTGATGTATGTGGCAAAAATTTTGACAGAATGTTCACTTCAGAGAGCATAATTTAACCCATAGCAATGGGAAACATCAATCTTATAATATATGCAGTGAAAAGTTTTCTAAGAATGTTATTTAACATTCCCGTATTGATAGAAATAAAAAAAAAATCAGAATGTGTATGCCAAAAAGAATTTTCTCATTAAATTTATTTGAATGAAAATTTTTATCTTTTTTTCAAAATGAATCCTTTTTTTTGTATAATGTGTCCTAAAAAATTTTCTCGTAAAGATAATTTCGCATTAAAGCCACCAAATTCGTCCATTTCATGGACTTCAGATTTCTTGAAGAAATTTATAAAAACTATAAATTTAGTTGTTTCGCATTTATGTTTCCTTTTTTAAAATAAAAAGATTACGCTTGCCATTTCAATAGTTTATGACTACCTTATCTCTGAAGGTCACATTAGATATACCTATTAGTGCCAGGGCATAGCTAAAGAATTGAATATTTCAACAGTTTCAAACCGAATTTCCAATATATCGTCACTGAAATAGTCTCTAGTAGTTCTCTTCCTCATGCCGTCCCCAATGGCAAGGTAAACGATGCAATGACGCAGTCATAATGCAAGCTTACTTTTTAAACAAAATTTCATTTTTACCAAAAAATTCATAGATTTTTATTTTTGAATTTCCGTAGGTTATGTTTACTATATTTACCATATCATATACCTTGGCAGCCATCTGGCATTTTTTCATTGGCGACTTGGCATCTGTTGGCGATATGAAGGGGTACCGACTAGTAGATTTCAGCCAAATGGATTTTTTGATAGACGACATTCACACAGTGACAATAATAGAACATACAAAATTAGTTATTGAAACAAAACTGGAGCTGCACTTTCTTCATTGCATATTTAAAATTCTCAAAATAAAAAAAAAAATAGGGAACCTTACTTTCTGACATGCCTCTTAAGTTGAGCATTATAAAATTTATCTTAAAATGAGCACAATTTTTTCAGTCTTAGAGTACCTTTTTCTGTAAAAACTTTTCAGAACGTACTGTACAGTACTTAACAAAACTTTACAAAATATTGACCTATACTAAGAGGTTAGATAATGTGAATAAGAGCGGTTTCTGCTATCAAAAAGGGTTGCTTTAAACGGTGTGGGGTATATGAAGTGAGCATTTATAGAGCTCCGGCCTGTCTGCTTTTTTTGTTATTGTTAGGAATTTCTGCATTCATTCATTTCTAAATTCGAATTGTCTCTCGTACTTTATACTATAAGATTCGAAACATTCTTTCCTTAAGGTTCTGCGTCATTATTTTGAGCTAATCACTTCACTTGACATCTAAATTCACAGCTATTTAATCGGAATCGTATGGCTTTGTCCATACGATAACCGCATCTGATATGTAGATCTACTAAATGTTAGAAGAGTATATATGCTTGTCTTTATTATGTATCTTTAGGAGTAGTAGGACGAGCATCTTCTCCGTAAGGTGGAAATGTTGTAACTGTAAATATATGTGTTCTTCCCAATAAATGACTTTTTAACGTATTCTTTCGTCATTCCTCATGTTAATGGATCGTTCTAACATTCATCAAAGTTCCACGCAAGGGTCAAGAAGTTTCTAGACAAAGCCAACCATCCAGCAGCAGCTTTTTCATAACAAGAATTATAAGCCAAGCTGCCTCTCTCTAATATAAGGATTATGGGCCTTTTGGATCCGAATAGATTAACCCTATCAAGGGTCATTGGCCAGCACGCTTCCTGTCCCTAACAGTTATCCAGCCGGACCGTTGACCACATTAGGCCGGATAGTTGGGAGTCTACTGTACATGAAAAATATTGCCATTGCGGGGCTCCCCAGAACTAGCCTTCGGAGTAGCTACGCCACCTTGCCCACGCCTCACTACGCCACTGAGTGGGGACTCTATAGTTTATTATAAGAAATTTTTTCAGTGGAATTTCCTCTCTATGAAATTTTGGCAAGAAAATGGTTTGCGAAATTTTGTAACTTTTGATAATTGTTGACATCCAGTGTTATCTAACTAATTATGCCGAGAGGATCTGGTTTTCTGTTATCCTTATGCAAAAGAAATAACTATTACGCTACCAGCGTATCGAAAACTGTAAATACTTGGCAGAAAAATAGTTTTATAAAACCGTGGCTTTAAAACAGTTCTGGAATCAAATACGAAAATAACCAGCCATTTTTCCATGCAAGGCGTTTATTGCCAAAAGAAAGAAGTGAAATCGAAACAGAAACTCTCGTTCAATTAACAGTTATAACAGGTTAACAGTTAAAATTATACGCACAATTACTTGACACCTAGTTTATATGAATTAATACAAAATAAAAGCTCAGTAGATATGACATATGGAGGATTCAGAGTTAAAGTGGGCCGAATCTATAAGATTCGTTTCTGAGAAAACAGACCTCAAAGTTGATTAAGTTGCATTTAACATATCAGTGGAGACTTCTAATTTCTCTAGCTGTCTGGTGGTTACAAATTGAACTATGGATTTGAATCATTATTACAAAGAAAATATAGCATTTCTACACTACCATGCAAAATGTGGCAAAACACGGACTTGCTTCACTCTAACTTTGAACCCTCCATGCAATAATACATGTATGTCAGCATTATTATAACGAGAAATATGCTCACTTCTGTAAATATGCTCAATAACAACAGAAACTTGCATATTACATGAACTTCATTGCAATGCCACTTGCGAGACTAACTAATCGGGGTCATCATAACTGGAAACAACATTCATAAATGTGGAATCTAGCAGTAAAATAAATAAAAGTGACCAAAATAAAAGACTTTCTTAGACAAAGGGGAAATGAACAACTCAGAGGCATTTTCTCCTCTGCTCTAAATTATCATAATGCATTTTAAATCATTGTCCCGAGACTGTACAAAGATGGAACAAAGAAGAAATAAAAAAATATATAAAAGGAATCAAAAGCGGGCAAAAAAACCACTTCATTCGGAGATGAAAGAATCGCCTCTTCAATTTTACCTTCTTGTCGTTTAGTGATTCCTTTTTCTCTCTTTTCGCAGCTTCGGCTCGAGTAGGGGACTGGGTGAAGGTCGAGCAATGACCCTGACAGTGAAGGATAAAATTGGGTCAGGCGGACCAGAGACAATTTTTTTATTACGTCTCTTTCATCACCGGCGAGATTTCGCCGAGCGGAATAAGAAGCAAAAACGACTTTTTTTAAAAAGCAAAATATAAATATTGCCAGCGTACGAATAAGGTGATGGTATCGCGCTGTGTTCCATTTACGGCTGCTGCAGAACCGGCGGGCACTTTGAAATCAAGAATTTTCGGCCACCTGTAAAATGCCGATCAAAAGATAAAATTCCGAATTAGAACCCTAGCATGCATGCGCTCTACATTTTTGAGGACCGAGAGGGATGCCATCCATTTAGTTCTGAAAGTTGATGTTACTTTCGTTTTTTTTTTCTCTCTCTCTTTTATTTAATTATTTGATGTTATGTAAGATTGCGTCACAATTTATTCACGTTCCCTGATGCATGAAGAAACACTTCATCGAAAGTAGCTAAAGTTTTTCCTAATAATTTTCAGTAACTCGTATTTTAAACATCAATAATTCATTAACATAATTAGTAAATTTTTAACGATTGTAGCTAAAGTTAAATATATATTGCAATTTAAAATTTATATGAAAAATTTATTTTTCGCACGTATCTCTTGCGAATGTATGGATTAATGTATTGGCGTCAAGGTAAGTCGCAGTTTCGTGTCCAATGCAGTGGTGGCTACTGGGTGGCAAAAAAATTTAGAGACACCTGAAATTGCCAGGCAGTATAAAGAGTAGACAATAAAATTTAAAAAATTAGTTGCAAAATTGGTTAGCTTTCTCGAACACTATTGATCTTTTTGTAATTTCTGGTTTTAAGCAGCTAAAATGAAATAAAAATTAAATTTTTCAGCAAAAAGTAGGGGACGACTGCCCCCACCTCCCTCGCCGCCACTGGTTCATTGAATATTATTGCCAGACTAGTCAGTCTTCTCGGTCGATCGAGTGCACAGTTATATGAGTCTCCATTTTGAAAGAATCCTTTCTAAATTGGCCATTATAATAGCAACAATGTGAATATGCGCAACGCAATAAATAAATTTGTAACACTATTTTCTAATCTTTGTTAACTTATGTAAAAGAGGATATCTATTATCGAAATATTTTCGGAAATCTATTTTGCTATTACTAGTAATTTGCTAGGAATTTTCTTTCATGTCTATGTCCCCAATAGCACAAAGATATTGTCCAATATTGTACGATATTGAACAATATTCGCAATATTGTATAATATAATATAATATTATGTAATATCGAACAATATTGTGCAATATCGGTCAACACGGTGTGCTACCAGGGGTGGCTGAGGAGCGGAAGTCCGAAAAACGAATTATAGTTTCGTCTAATGGACAAGTGCCCCATTGTTGTGGAGCTTCGTCATGTGGACGCTTAGGGTTATCTATTGGTAAAATCGGCAGTGACATTAATTCTTATACGCTTTCGAGAATTTACTGACCATAAAATGCCTATAACTGCGTAACCCATAAACTGACGAAATCCTTTGGAGTTTTTAATTCCTCGTAACATGGAGAAATATTTATCTCTTTTTTATTATCTTTTTACTCTAATTTCAAGGTATTTTTATTCACTGCAAAAGGTTGGATTTAGAATTTAAAAGAAAAAACACTCTAAAAGATCCAATCATCAGCGATCCCGTTCTCTTTTCAAACTTTTTCTAGTCATCTTTTGTATTAACACTTGGGAAGCGGGAAACGTAAAAATACGTTTTACTCGAATTACCCAACATCAAAATTTTAATTCGAGAATTTCACTTGCTTACTGGTTTAGATAAGTTGGATATGTTAAAAGATGTCTACAGAATACGTCCACTTATTCTTTTATAGTATATGTCTAGAGCGAGCACAGTTACGGTTTATCTTTTTATTTGAGCTTGCATCTAATCCGTATCCCGCACACAAGTGATTCTTGTTACACTCAAGTAGAATTCCTTTTAATTTAATTTCGATAATATTCGACTGATTTTGCAGTTCTAATCTTTTTAATTTTGAAAGGATGTTTTCAGCCAATTTCTAAAGTAAACAGTATTTTAAATTCCAATAGAGACCAAATTTCCATTTAAAAATTCTTCAACTAATTTTTTAAAAACCACACCGCGTATGATTTACTAGGTTTATAATGCTTAACTGTACGTCTGGTTGACACATTGTCATTTTCAACATTTAAAATGTCGCTTCCCTTTTCCCTGTTCTTTCGTTAAATTGCCTTCAAGTCTTATCCGAAATCTCTAAATTCAACTTCTACATGTTTATTTTTGTATGAGTTGCTGGTATATATATATTTAAGTAAATAAGTTATCGTGACTTGGAATAAAAATTAAATTAAAGATATTATGCATTTTTTTTAGAAAATTCATTAATTGAATGAACGCTATATGAAGTTTATACTAACAACTCAAATAGTTTGAAATCAATGATCAAGAATTTCTCTCATTCAGTTGTTAATTAAAAGTATTCTCTAAGTATGCTTTATATTTCATTTAAATTTTAAAATATTTTTCTTAAATTTTATAAGCTACGTATTTCCATTACATGCAAACATTGCACTTTCAACATTTATAATTTCAGTTTAAAATGAACTATAATTATTTACCTGATACCGATTCGCCTGAAGCTAAATTCCACTCCCTATGTCGATCTAAATGTTTAAACTTCTGTTCTTTTCATAAAATTTAAAATATTATGGACGATTTTCGAAACCATTTCAAATATCAAAAAATGGATGAAAAAAATCAGCATTTAAATATGAATATTTCAATGAAGTTAATACTTCAAAGCCAAAAGAATTTTGTTTCTTTCGGTAATCTAAATATTAAAATTTCTGAACTATTGTATTGAATTTAAAATATTGATAATAAATTTCAACATATTCTCAAATACCATGATAAATTAATGGAAAAATAAATGCTTAAAAATAAATATTAAAACAAATTTAATAATTATATATCTGCAGAATTTATAAAAGTTTTTTATGACAACATCTGCATATTTATAAAAAAAGTAAAAGATATCCTATAAACAAATCAGATATTCTCAGGCCCAAAGGGGTTTTTTTATGTGCATAAACAAATCCTCAGGCAGACAGAAACCTTATTTTCAATCGCTGACAAACATAACAGTTAATGGGTAAATTTTCACCTATTATTGCCGATTTGTTTTCAGCCTTCAAAACAGTTATTAACTTTTGAACAATTTCCTACGAACACTGAATACGAAATACGAATGCAGATAGAACTTGTTTATCTAACTGTTACTGTAACCGCAAGGGCAGTCTGATTAATTCGATCATTTCACGAAATCGAGCTTTATGAATATCATCAAAGAGATTTGAGAAATGCGCCAAATATTAATCAAATGCACGACCATTTATCATTCTAAAAAATTAAATAAAACAATAGATCACTTTTTTACTAGTAGTATTTTCATTCTGTGACTTCGACCTAAATATGGAACAAATCTTTGGGCCATTGATATGAGATTATAATTCATGTTTGAGCTATGTTTTTCATTTCTAATTTGGATCAGTGTTTTTTTTTTAATGTTATGCAGATCAGTTCGAAACCTATAACCTTTCCATTAATTTTTCTTTCTATTTTGAAGTGACTTAAACGAGTTTTAGATTGTAATAAATCAGGAGGTTCGTTTTCTTGTTCCTGAAAGATATTCTAAAATAAAAGTTATTTCCATACGATTAATACAGTTATGAACTAAAAATAAATAAAAGAGGCAATCATCTTTGTAGTGAAAGCAAATCAAAAAGTTTTATTTGAATATTTAATAATAGACTTGTAGTGAAAGCAAATCAAAAAGTTTTATTTGAATATTTAATAATAACATAGGTAAATTATACGAGAAGAAAAGGAAATTTCGAAGTATCTTCTTTTAGTTATTTTATGTCTTCTAGTTATTTCATTTTTTAGCCATTAATTTAAATTGATAATTTCTCAACAAAAGCAACAATTTTAATTAAGAAATTCCTGAATATTTTATTTAGTCACCAGAATCTTAATACATAGCAAATAAATTGGAGGTTTTTTTTAAGCGCACTTGGAACATTTTAACTGCATATAAGCGTGGCTAATGAAAACGTACCACTCTAGATTTTGTAATATTTTATTCACGAGGGTGACGCAATAACAAAAATGATGATGCAATCATGCGTTCCTATTGCAAACCGATCAAAATAATCTTTTCTGCAACAATATTATTTGACCAGTTTAAACTGATAATGCAACAATCGTAAGAAAAGGTATCAAAATGTACGTGGTCCGTTATCATTGGCCACCCGACTGTTTGTTCATGAAGAAATTTTTAAAAAATGAACTTAAGCTTGCCCATGTAAAAACACACAGAGTATCAACTGATAAAAACTGACGTTCATTTTCGATTATCTGATAACCAAAATCTTTACATTTAGAAGATTAAATGAAATTTTGTGAATCCCATACACCAAAGACAATACGGCCAAGCTCTACAGATCTTAAACAGTTTCATATCATTTCAATTGAAAGAATGCGCTACAAAAATCCAGTTTTTCTACATCTATCAGGGAAGGGGATATTTCCCAAATTCGAGACAGATGAATGAATCGTGCGGGTTTATTGATTGTTTAGATTAGAGTTCGAAGACGAAGTTACACTAGGGCTGATTGAGGACGAATTTCATAATTTTGAACCGTAGTCGAAATATGAGGTGGACGACGCTTGGGTCAGCATTCCCTCCACAAATTTTCTTACCTCACCAGCTAGAGGATGTTTGACCCGACATAGTTAACAGCTACCAGACCCAAGTACATAACGGATCTTTGATGAAATCGAGCATCGAACTCGGAACCGTCCGATCTCAAAGCCAAGATTCTGCCTATAATATAACCGTGGATTTATAAATTTGTTGGAAAGACATCTGTCACAATATATTCGTAGACTCATGTTGTAAATAACTCTTACACCAGTATATTCTTCTGATCGAGAAATGAATATCTACAATGCTTTTTCTAATACTGTTAGATTATACTACATTTAAATATCTTTACACATTACACAACTCCCACTACGGGAATACCGTCCTATTGCAATGGCCCTCTTAGTGTCTATCCTTAAGCGCCATGGATACAATTCAATCTTCGTTCTAAAGTTATGCTTGCGAAAAATCATAATATTTTTAATATATTTTTTCCGCATAAAATAATGGTTAAATGAGAATGAATTCGAGAATTTTCAATATATCCCCTGACACCAGGACAAATTTATGAATTCCGTATTTTTCTGAACTTTCCGAACGTCTGCCCATTGTATCTGTACCTCTTTTAAATGATATAATAATTGATGGAATTCGGAATTGAATATCTGAAAGGATAGATGGAATTCGGGTTTCAAATTTCTTGGCTCAATAAGTAATTCCTTTCAACAGTTAATCAAATATATTATTTTGAAAGCTATGTCGATGAATTTAAAACAAAAAAATCCCTTTTCGGCAAGCTTGAAGGCAAAGGTAGATTCATTTACGTTAATGTTACAAAAGTCATGAAATATTACATATTGATCAATACAGACATAGCCAATGACTTTATTGTTTCTATTCATTGCAATATTTACGCTGTGATTCTGTTTTCATGTCATTTAATTTTTTGCTATATCAAGGTTTTATCATTCCATTTTTCATTCCAAAAAGTTATACTAGATTTATTGGTCAGTACATTGGTCAATTTTTTTATATCTCAAACATAATCATTCAACAAGTAGGAGTCATAAAGAAATAAACATCTCAGCAGTGCAAATATCGCCTAGATAACATTAAGCCAGCCTATCTGAAACAGTAACAAGAAATTGACTCTTGGCACGAATGAAGAAAGACTCTAGATTTAAAAATTAATTTATTTAATCTAGGTTACAATATAATTGTGCGAACATTACTTTGTCATATGGTAAAATCACATGACATCGAAACACTTAAATACTACTAAAATGGGCTCATTTAGAGAACTCCCTGGTTACAGAAATAATAGTCACTAAATTCTTAACATATAAGAGAATAAAATTATTAAACATTGTGTGTGGCAAATTTAATACGTTTTTTTTAAAGCATAGGATATGAATGCAACCAATTTGAACAGTAAATTTAAATCTCCATCGACGGTTAAAACCAAATACTCAGGCAGAAAATCCCAAACAATTTTAAAGTTAAGGAGATATTTTTCAATAGCAAAAAGGATAAAGGAAACTCTTATTTAAGTATCTATTGTTTTTGGCTACTTTATATTGATTTTATTAAACAAATCATGGTCCCGCCATGTTTAGTTAAATATCAAATTAAAGTATTCTGTCAAAAACCTATTATCAAATTAACTATTAAAATTATTTGATTAATTAAAATTAACTATTTACTTAAATAAAGTTAAAAATTAATTGTTACAAAACTTCACTAAAACCTTTTTCATGACTCATACTATATGCCAGTAATCTTTATCTTATAATTATCTAATAATTATATTAATTTCAATAAAAGCCACTGTTGCTATGTATGTATGTCCCACATCTCCTCCTAAACCACTGGACTGATTTCAATCAAACTTTTCAAACTTTTTATTTAAGAAAAGAGAAAGGTCACCTTCAACTTTTCAAAGCCTAAAAGATTCTTAAAATTTCACTTAATTAAAAATTAAGCAAGGCGTTTTTCCGCAATGTCTTTCATTTCCATAAATTTGTTTCTCTCATTTTAATATTTTTTTCAAAATTAATTTTAAATTGAATTCGTAACAATATTCTTGTTGATCAAAAATAATACGAAGAACTGTTTTCAGAAGGAAGAATGCTAAAAGAAAATTTTAAAAGTAGACGATTTAACAATTTATATCGGGACCAGCTATTGATTTATTTTCACGCTTTAAATTAATGAATAATTAAATAGTTAATTTAATTGTTTCAAAATATTCATTAAAACCTTTCATTGACTTTAGTAATCCTTAACAAAATTTGAAGTACACTATATGCCCAAAAGTATCCGGACACTTGCAGATTTTCACATTTTTTCGAATTTCTCCGGAATGGTTTAACCGACTGCCTTTAAACTTCGTACATGTAAAGAATAGACAATAACGCACATTTTACATTGAAGATTCGGTCCTGAGGACAATTAGGGGACCGTCTACAAACTGATGAAGACAAAAAGGTGTTTGGCCCACCCCGCTTCACAGAATAGTGATAACAAGATGAATCTTTCAGAATTGGTAATGTTTAATGTGCATAATATTTACAGGAATTCTCGTAAACTCAGCTCAAATATTTGGGAAGATATAAAGGTTTTCTTTAAAAATCTCAAATTTTTCCACCTTTTTTTTGCTTATAACATGCAGAGTTTTCTGTTATATTATCCGAAACTTACAGAAAAGATGACAGTATGTTAGAGAAGCATCTGTGTAGAACTTTGGAAAAGAATTGTTGAATATTACAGGAAGTATGAGCATTTTTAGTAAATAATGTTTTACTGCGCATGCGCGAAACATAGTGTAATTTTTCTTTCACAACTGTAAAGCCAGATATATAGGGCAACTTATATAAAAAATTCAGTTCAATATCATTAGTATTCAGAAAGATATCGGCATTACAACGAGCAGAATTTTAGCTCCTGTCGAAGAGAAGCTAAAAAATGAGGGGTTGTACACAAATTGATATTTTTTAAACTTATATCTTTAAATAGTTGTATTGAATTGTATAGTGGTGAGAATTTGTTGAATACCCATGAACACACGTAATATTCGTAACTAATAAAAAAATATATATGTAGAATTATTAAAATATTTTAAGAAAAGAAATTAATTAGATAAAAAATCGTTTCGCCATAAAATAAATATATTTAAAAATATCGTTTGGCCGTAAAATTGTAATATGTAACTTGTTAATAATCCTGTAAATAATATAATTAAAGTAGTAAAATTTTTGTTATTTATTGTGCCTAATTAGCTGGAATTTAAGTTATGCACGCAATTGATAAGTCTTCATGGGTATTCAACGAATTCTAACCACTATACAATTCAATACAACTATTTAAAGATATAAGTTTAAAAAATATCAATTTGTGTACAACCCCTCATTTTTTAGCTTCTCTTCGACAGGAGCTAAAATTCTGCTCGTTGTAATGCCGATATCTTTCTGAATACTAAAGATATTGAACTGAATATTTTTATATAAGTTGCCCTATATATCTGGCTTTACAGTTGTGAAAGAAAAATTACACTATGTTTCGCGCATGCGCAGTAAAATATTATTTACTAAAAATGCTCATAATTCCTGTAATATTCAACAATTCTTTTCCAAAGTTTTACACAAATGCTTCTCTAACATACTGTCATCTTGTCTCTAAGTTTCAGATAATATAACAGAAAACTCTGCATGTTATAAACAAAAAACAGGTGGAAAAATTTGAGATTTTTTAAGAAAACCTTTATATCTTTCCAAATATTTGAGTTGAGTTTACGAAAATTCCTGTAAACATTATGCACATTAAACATTACCAATTCTGAAAGTTTCATCTTGCTATCAGTATTCTGTGAAGCGGGGTGGGCCAAACGCATTTTTGTCTTCATCAGTTTGTAGATGGTCCCCAATTGCCCTCAGGACCGAATCTTCAATATAAAATGTGAGTTATTGTCTATTTTTTACATGTCCGAAGTTTAAAGGTAGTCGGTTGAACCATTCCGGAGAAATTCTAAAAAATGTGAAAATCTGCAAGTGTCCGGATACTTTTGGGCATATAGTGTACCTATATAACAAATAATAACGTATGAAGAAAACGGATGTTTTTAAAAATCGTCTGGTTCAATTGATATTCTCATTTTAATTGAAAGCGTTTTAGATCAGAAAAGAGAGAGGAATTTGTGTATTATAATATTTATACAATAGTAATTTTTACATTGAAAATATTAAACATGAGAACATTTTAATCCGGAGCAAAGCCAGGTATATCAATTAACAGTTATAATTAACAAAATTTAACAAAGATATTAACTATAAATTAATTAGTCATAAATTAATTATATATTATACCGTATAAAAAGTGAAAGTGAATGCGGTTGATGGGAATTCATAACTTCTAAGTAATTCTTGCTGTCAAAAAACTTTCAGTATAAAAGTAGTTTGTTATGATAAGGTGATAATTCCCCTAATTGAAATTTTCTTTTTATCT
>BGPR01000748.1:0-14228 GCA_013235015.1 Araneus ventricosus
GCTGGTTAAAAGTTCGCTGGTAAAGTAAAAATTAGAACAAGATTGAAAGTTAAAGTCCAATGTGTGAAATTCTGTTCAGAAGCCGAGAAAAATCTATGTCAATGAAAACATTCTAAAATTTCTTGAAAGTACAAAAAAGTAGAATAAGAAAACTTGATATTTTAGAAAAGAAAAAGAATGGATAAGATTAAAAATTTGTTTGGTAACCAAAATAATTAAAGTAACAATATAATTAAGGAACATGAATAATTAGTTGGTGAAAAGTAAAATATGATTGAAAGTTTAACTTCAAATTGTGAAATTTTGTAAAAAGTCGAGAAAATTTTAAGTCTCTTAAGAAAAACGCTCTGAAATATTTTTCAAAGTCTGAAAAGAAGGATGAGCGAACTTTTTTATATTTAAGAAGAGAGAAAGAATGCATGAGATTTAAAAATTTCCTTAAAGCTGATTAAAAATTCACTCGCAAAGATGTTATTTCCAATAACGCATTTGCTGAGGAAATAGTCGTAGTATTGATAGCAACAATAAAACCGATGTCTTGCAACTATTCGAAACTTAAAAGATATATAAGATTATTATGGAAAAGGATAGCGTGATAGCTTTCTTATCATAGATCTTATATATGTTGAACTTAATTAGACACTTTGGAGTTTTTGTCATAAGTGTTGCTCTATAGTGACACAGAAGAGTAAACAATAGACGAAAATTTTAGATTATAGGAATGTTTCATTTAGGATTAATGCAGAATAACCAATGATTAGAATAATCTATGTTGAATTGTCGATTATTCTCTAAACTTTAAAGATAAGATAATCAATGACATAGAAAAGACGCAAACGCATATGAGGTATAATGTGATGAGGTAACGCATATGAGGTAACGCATGTGAGGTAATCTGGTTCATTAGAAGAATGTATTCGTATAAATTTGATTTCATTTTTAAAAAAAAGATTTTATGAGAATTAGCGTCGTAACTTCTGAAATATTATTGGGTAAAAATAATTTTTACACCATTTTAAATTCTAAAAATTATCTCTTCATTGATATAAATTTAGTTGTTCCGTAATTTTTTTTAATTTTAAATATCTTTAAACATGTTTTGCAACGGTACATTTCAATGTTGAGATTTAAGTCAAAACTATTTCATGTTTCATTCAATCCTTAAATCGTTTGTCCTCTATTGAAAAAGATCGTTATATTTCCGATACTTTTTAATCAAGAATTTTGCTTTCTCTTAATCGACTCTAAGTTAGTCAGTGATTTTATTACTTAAATATATTTGATTTTCCTTCTCTCTCTGCATGATTTTAAGCTTAAAGTATCTTTATTTCAGGATTATATGTGTCATGTGATGTTTATTAAGTGTACATGAATTTCGAGGGCATATCAGAAATTAAGGTTCCCTATTTTTTTTCTATTATTTTGAAAATTTTAAATATACTATATATTTATTTTTTTCTATTATTATGAGAATATTAAAATCAAGTGTAGCATATATGGAGGTGTATATATAACATATTTTTCCACATAATCACCTTGTTTGTTCACGTATTTATCGTACCGGTAAATCAATGAATCTAATTCTTGGTAGTAGAAATATCCATCCTGAAGATGAAACCAATTGTTGATGGCTCGTTTAATGTCATAATCTGAATGAAATTGTTGGGTTCAAAGAGGTTTTGAAGCTTTGGGAATAAATGAAAGTTCAGAAGGGGCGAACTCAGAACTACAGGGAGGATTTCCCAATGCCAGGAATCCAAACTTTGGAGCACCTCTTACAAGAACCCGTCGTCAGTGCGAATATTCGATGAGAATTGGACTGTTGTGGTCGAAGTCCAATGTCGTTGTCTTCCATTTCGTGCATTCGGTCATAAAACTGAAATACGATCCTCGTGAAGGGGAGTGAGCCTCTCTCACAAAAGTGAAAACCACCTGTGGGGGAACGGAGGTCTTGTTTTGAAGGCGGGCGGGGGAGAAGCAACCGGTAGAATGTTTTGGAGCCTTCGTGAATGACCCACTTAAACGGATGAACTGAAAATTGGAACAGACTTTAGCAAAGCGATCCTAATGGACTGGAGGGCTCCCACCTCGTGAATGTCCAGCTTAAAGGAAGCCTGTTCGTGTGAACACGATAACTCAAAAAAATCTAGATGGATGAAAATTGATGTATAGTTTTATCACACACTTTTAGACGATTAAAAAATTAGGAAAAGGATCAAGCGGCATTCATCCCAAGTAAAAAAGTAAGCAAAAGACCTTTAGGAAAATTGCAGGTATTTGGGACAAAAAAAAACCCTGCATCTTCCCTTCATATTTCTGTCCGAAATACCTGCAATTTTCCTGAAGGTTTTTTACTGACTTTTTTTCAGATGGAAAAAAAAACCTGCATGCTTTTATGCAAAATACCTGCAGATAAAAAACCTGTATCTACAGTTAAGTTCCTTCCCCCTTTCTTCTGACGTCATCTTAGAGATTTTCATCGTGTCTCGAATGTCAATTAATTAGGAATCATATAATTAATCAAGGTTTAATTATTAATTTCAATTAATTTAATGAACTAATTTTTAATTGAACTTACTTGTACGACGAAACTTAAAATTCCTCCGAATCGGGGATCGAACCCGCGTTCCTAGAGTTGGCAGGCAAGCGCGCAATCTCCTATACCCGACAGGAGTTCTGAAAGGTGGTGTAAAATAATCTACTTAAGTTTTAACTTCACTGTCTAGTAGCGCCATCTAGTGGTGTAAAAATCAACTATTGCCAGAACACATAATGCGTTTTAAAGTCAGCTTATCTGAGTGACAACAGGTTACTGCTACATGTCTAAACAGTTAGACCATGCATGGACAAACGATAGAAAATTATTTCCGAAAAGTTTCTTTCTTTCTTTAATATTTTTATAATGCTTAATATGTTTTTAATATTTTTATAATGTTTAATATGATATTTCACACATAAATATTTTTTCGTTTATTTCTTTATTTTAATTTGTCAGTTTTTCTACGAAACGATATATATATTTATATGACTTTAAAAAGAGTCTATTTAAATTATTTTTTTCTATTGAAAAGTAAATCAAGATTTGAAATACACTGTGAAAAGAAGAATTTATTATGTTTATTACAGATTAAAATTTTTTGTCATCGTCTTTCATATGGAAAGTGCTTGATTCTGAATCACATGAAATTAAGTCTTTTTCGCAAAATTTTAAAAGTTACATTTTTCTTCAAATATATCTTTTTTATATATTAAACTCTGGTTCTCTCCCCTTCCCTCTTCTCTCTATCCAGTCCTACTTCAAGCTGTTTGAATCCGAGTTAGATACTCATATTATATAAAACTGTATGAAACCCAAATAAAATTAAAAAAAACATTCATGTTTTATGCATCAAAAAAATCTGCTTTAAAAAATCTGCTAAGTCATTGAAGGTAAATTGAAGTCTATAAACTTGTTGAAAAAACCTGTATAAAACCTTAAAAAAAAATCTGTACATTTCTCGAAGGAAACCTGCAGCTTTTATTTTCCTTTAAAATACCTGTAGAGATCTTCAAAATTCCTTAATGATAATTTAGAAGTCTTAAAAAGCCTGCATGAAACCTTTAATAAACTGTACATTTCCTGAAGGAAATCTGCAGTTTTTATTTTTCTTTAAAATACCTGTAGAAACCTTCAAAATATCTGTAAAATCTCATCCATAATTGCCAAGCATTGGTACGGGATGTTTAAGATGTAAGGCCAAGCATGGATATGGGATATTTAGAAAGATAAAATCAAAGAGTTATTTTCCCTGATCTGTTGAAAAGTTATCTAACTTTTGATTTACAATGGTATTTCGTTATTTAAGTTTCTGTTCCTGGGATTAAATTAAAACTTTTCTATTTAAATTCTTCCCAAATGTGCCAAAATACTAGAATATCATTTAAGAATGAACCTTTGGTTTTAATTTATAAATCATATACGCTTTGCAACATTCAACATAAATTAATAAATTCAAAATATATATATAGGTAAATTTTAAAACTAAACGTGTGAGCAAGTTCTTTTAATGTAAATGAAACTGCTAAATAATTTTGTAGGCTAATATATAATTTAATTTTATCATACAAACAACAGTGATACTTTAGCAGAGGATTTTTCACCTGACAATATGCTTGATTTAATTATGTGTCATTAATCATATTCCTACAATAATTAATTGGTTTTGTGTTTTGAACACATGTAGAAATAAATAATCTATGTAATAAATTCACAAAATAGAAACAATTTCCTTAAAAACATTTTCTAAAAATAATTCATTTAATTTATAAGGCTCAAACTATATTATGAATATATCATTACATTCTTTTTTGAGAATTAATTCCAACTTACGAAGTAATATTTGTGAATGTTAGATTTTTTTGCTTATTTTTTTTCCTTAGAGATTTTAATCTAGGAAAAAGCGAATTACTTTTACTTTTATAAAATGGATCCTAAGTTATTTCGATAATACTTCATGTGAATATTTATGAACATGAATTTCAGATATAAATTTAAAATTACTGAATACAGAGCATATTATTTATAGACAAATATTAATTAAACTAATTAATTAGGTAATTAAAATCAGTTAATCGATTAATTAAAGAAGCAATTTTTATTAACAAAAATATAGTTACTGTGATTAAGAATATGGAAAATTATCTTATTTTAAATCCCTATAACTATTAAGTTGAAATTTTCAAGTATACATGCGTCATGCTGTTAGAGTTCCGCCAAGAACTTCAGCACCTGGGGCCCCCAACAAGCTTAACACGCCCGTGATGATACATACCTAGTTCTTTTTAGTAGCAATTTGTCTAGAAACATTTGTTTTTGCCGACGCTTCAAAATTTGACGAAAATGCGGCAGAATCAAATCAATTTGTAGCACGCACAGTCACTGCCTTATTAGGGTGATGCTTCTCAATGTGCGATGCAACAGTTTCCCAAGCTTTCAGCATTTCTCTTATTGCGTTAGAAGATCCTCCTCCTCTGACAAACTATCCTTCATAAGTTCTTGCTGTGAAACACAATGCATCTCCTCTTCGTTAGTCAGCTCTTGGTTGTGCTCATCGATACCACTGCTATCCACTGCCAGTCCCTGGTCTTAGCGCAATTTCGTTGACTGTCACAGCACTCCTCCAAGCAGAAGTGATTCCCATGCATTTCCGCTCATTTTGAGGCAAGTGCAATTTATAATATTCTCTGAGAGCAAAATAAAAGCTCTGAGGAGATGACAGATGCAAAATCTGGTTCTCGTCACTTGTTATGCGAAACGCCACTCGTTAAGAGATTACTCGTTATGCGAGGTGCTCGTCAAGCGAGGTTCCACTGTACTTACAACCCTCTAACTTCCTTTCACACACCCTGGGCATATCTGAAGCAAATAAAAACATTGTTCTTATAATTATTTAATGCAAAATAAAAAAACAATCTGAGGTTGCTTTGTACCGCAAATTTCCATGGCACCAAGAAACCCTTTTTTTCAGTGCAAAGTTATCGCGCATAAGAAAAAAATTTATTACAACTTAACTGAGAAATATAAGCTGTCAAATCAACAAAATGAAAGCTAGCTTAATTTTTTAAATTTATTTTTTATTTTATTTTATTTATTCATTTAGTTATTTTTTCATATTTAAATGTACTTGCCTTCAAAAATGTTGTATTTTCTTCACAAGAGACAGATTTTTCAGCTCTAAAATTTTCTGAATTTCTGAAAAACTGACTCAATGTTTCCTTCCTTCTGTGACCTCCTGAATGATTGTTATATACGTTTAAAGAATGAAATACATTAGTCAGTGTTGCCAAGGGCCGAGAAAAAAAATCTCCATACCGTAGCCCTTATCAGTTTTTCTCTATTTCACTTTTAAGAAAAATTTTATACTAGTGCGAAGTTACCTATACGAGTGCAAAGTAACCCCGTTTTACTGTACCTTTAAGATTAATAACTTTACGTGGATATTGATTTTGAGGCAGAAATAAATATTTTGCAGAACAAATTCTGAAGTGTTCTTATCCGACTGTTATCTTAAAATTTTCAATATAGCCAAAATTAATAAATTTAAACATTTATTACGCAAAGAACTTTTTAATAAAAATATGAATTTGGGATAAGGTACTAAGCGATTATGAAGAAACAGTGAATTTGAAGCACTTCTGATTTTACGACCAATGTCAGCGAGCTTTCACTACATAAAAATGTCCACTTCAGAAGATGGTCAAGAGCAATATCTCATAAAGACACTCGATAATCTAGCGAGGTTTCGCTGCTAGTTCCATCCAAGTCTGAAAGAACAGTTTTTAATAGTATTAGTGCAATCAGATGTTTTGAATTCTGGTCACTTTTCGATCTGCTATCTGCAGGGTTCCCGCTTATATCCTTTACACCCCCCCCCCTTAACTTCTAAACGGTGACAGCTTAGGCCATAAAGTTGGTGTCTAGGTACAGTAAAAAGGCTGTGTGCTACTCGATGAGACGACTTACATCGCCATCTATCGGTAAATTTTGGAATTAGCTATCCTATCTCGGAAACGGTACAAGATACGGGGAAAAAGTCAATTACAAAATCATAGATCGTCTTCGATTTAGTACCAAAAGACAGCTTGAGTGCAATAATGCTAAGAAGAAAAGGTGTAAAATGAGCATTTGTTTGCTCACATTTGCGGAAATTTTGACACGAATAAAAGGAGAAAATGTTATATTTCGGGCAAAAAATCATTTTACTTTTTCTCGTGCAAATAACTCAAACAGCAGGTGCATCGACCTTTTCGACAACATTGCAGGGCGTATTACTGTTGCTTGTGTCAGCGCACCAACTATATGCTAAAACGTGTGCAAATTGAAATTTAAACAAGGACTCAAATCTGCATTGTAGATGACGGAGAGCACGTTGAACACCGAAAATAAAGGTATATTGTGATAACTAATTGTTTTTTCTAGTTTAAACCCGTTTAGAGACGTCACAGTTTCGGAAATCGAGAACAAACAAATGTGCACTTTAAACGTTCATTTCTTCGTATTAATGTGTACAAGGTATCTTTTTGTACTAAATCGAAGACGCTCTATAATTTTGCAATTGACCTTTTCCCGTATCTTGTACTGTTTTCGAGATAGGACCGCTAATTCCAAAATTTGCCGATAGATGGCGTTGTAAGTTGTCTCATCGAGTAGCGCATAGCCTTGTTACTATACCTAGACACCAACTTTATGGCCTAAGATGTCACCGTTTAGAAGTTAAGGTTTTTTTTTATTGATATAAGTGGGAACTCTGCATAGCAGATGCGAACCTACATAAAATGCGTATATTCTTTAAATGTTTTCCGCATTTTTTTTCTGAAACTTGATGCAGGGAAGTGCAAAGATAAAAAACACAATTAAACTTAGATAATAATAAATAAAACATTTTTATACTAATATGTGATTCACGTATCACAAATTACTTAACAATCGGACAGCTCTATTTAAAAAAGTATCTTAAGTGCATTTCCCAAAAATATTTAAAAAAGCAATTTTATCAAATCGTTGCGACGAAATATTGCTTAACCGCATGAAAAATGACAGACGCTTGCTTAAAACATCACTTAATCCTTTAAAAAAGAGATTAATAATGAGAAAATTACTTTTGTAATTTACATTTGTATCAGTGGCCATTAAGGCTACAACATCCCCTGAATTAAATTATCTTAAAAGTTTGTTTTTTCGTTTTCAATCTTATTTGGTTATTTTTCCACGCTGAGAGTTCGATGAACTACGAAAATGGAAAAAAAAATAATGAAAACGAAGAGAGAAAATGAATCAATAAGTAAGAGAAACACAAGCCACCGAACAGCCCTCGAAAGCATCAAAATTCGCTCATTGCACAATAGCTGAGCGGCACTTAAATTTAAGTTTCCTCCCATTGAGTTTGGCGATGGCTCGGCTGGATGCAGCCCAAGTGTGTGGTTGTTTTTTCCGTCCCTAAGGCTGGTTCTTCGCTTTTCCTCTATCGCTGCTATTTGGTCATGGTTTCGCTTTCACGTTACCCAGGAAGAAACTCATCTGCTTTAATACAAATTCGTTCTCTTTTGTTACAAGTTTTCCATCGAAGAAAGAAACGCTACGATAAAGAAACAATGAAAAAATTGTTTCCTAAAATACAATGCAAATCATTACAGTTGCAAATTTCAGGCTATTTAGAGGTAAAACTGTTTTTAAAAATTATATTTTTATTGTATTCTCTTGAGAAATATTTTTTCATGACTGTTCGTTTCTGAGTTGATGAGCCACCAGCATTGTGTGAAAACTCTAAATACAGTAGAACCCCGCTAATCCGAAATTCCGGTTAATCCGAACCGATTTTATTTTCGAAAATTATATGTAATTGAAAAGATTACTTGAAAAGATTTAAATATACATACTAAAAACAAAAAGTACTTTTTCAGCATGCACTGAAGAAACTAATGCAATTCGCCGTAAGATAAGGTCACTTCATACAGAAGCACATCCGTTATTCTAATGAAAAGGGGAGGCATATTCTCTGTCTATTGCTTTTGAATAAAAGAATTCAAGAGACAGTAGTACTGAGTACTTATAACTTACATTTTTTAGCACGCATCTTTTTCTTTTCTATTTTTATAGGAATTTCGGGTAATCCGAATTTTTTGTAATCCGAACAGGCACCGGTCCCATTTAGTTCGGATTAGCGGGATTCTACTGTACTGCAATAAATCCAATGTTTACACAGATAAAAGTTTACAAAGGCCTTGATAACTAAGTTGTATGTATAATAATATAAACAGAATTATTGGACGCATCTCTTCGGAATCAATCAGAAAAATGAATTTGCAGAAAAAAAAGCACTCTTTTGATTAGAAGTTTAATTTAAAGCAAGGATTCTTGCAAATGATAGATTATATCTAGGATATCGGCAACCTTTGTTTAGCATTAGGCGGACTAAAGTTAAACTGCTAATAGTTCATCATCCCCTTCTATGAAGTGACAAATTTTCATATGTATTCGGGATAATTTAATCCAAAGAGCTTGTGCGAATATTAATATGAAGACGAACCCTTGCATAAATGAAAATTACACAAAGCCCATTTTTCTAAAGAGACAGAAATGTCCTGAGAAACGAGTAACTTTTGGATACATTTTTGATGGACCTTTATTATGATTTTTAAAAAATTGTCTGAGACGAGTGGTTTCGAATGACACTTCAAACAAGAGTGTGGATGGAAATCCTAAGTGTCTGATTTCCCATTTCTACATGGTAATTACCTGCATGAATGCAGAAAATAGATAAATCCAATACGGAAAGTGACCCGTTACTATGAATGACTAATAAAGATCAGGATAATTACAAAATAAATATCGGTTTAACTTACTTTATTTCAAGAAGTATTACAACTATGAAAATAAACAAAACCTCGAAAAAACGTAAAAATACTTACAAAAGTTGCCTAATTTACTTTCCTTACGCAACACACATTTATAAGGTAGACTAATTCTCCCCAGAGCTTTTCATTGTTCCTGCACGTCAAAGAGCCTCATTTCATGTAGCTAACACATACCTAAAGTAACTCCAAATGAAAAAACAATAAGATCTCAAAAAATAAAGTTGACAATCCAGCCACTCTTAATACAAAAACAGAGGCGGCCCGAGGGTCGGACAAATGCCCATGGCGCCAAAATCCTAGGTGGCGCCAACGCGGGAGTGTGACGGAGAAAAAAAATGGCAAATAACTAGAATTGGCGGCCCCTTCCCTGATTCTGAATAATATTATCAAGACAATGATACGTATTAAGCGACCCACACCACTGGCGGTTTTTCGCACAGGCGCGGTGCTCGTTTCGTGCCTCAAGACTGGGGTGCGCCTCAAAATCTAGTCGCCGTACATAGAAGTGCTAACCATTTACGACATTGGTAGGGACAAGGTACTAAAAACAGCTTTGCGCATATCACCTCATATTATCAAACCCCCACAAACATACACCACTCACCAAACGTGGTCTCGTGGGAAAGTATCCCTATTAGCACAATATATTGCACAGTATCTCCAGAATGTTGTTTGATACTTTGAATGCCACCCAATATCGTAAAAATATCGTTGCAATATTGTCGACAATTTTATAGGGATGTTAATTACATTTCCTGAAGCTTCTTGGCGTCTCGAGGACTGTATCGGGATTTTATGATTTTAAACACATATGCGAACACTTACCAGCACATGAAAAATCTCCAAATCGTATACAAGCTTACCAGTTTTGTGTGGAGTTCAGTGAATGAATATGATTAGGAAGGACTGTAAATTCTGAAAATCAGAAAAAATTAAAATGAAGACTAGGTATTGGGGGTAAGGTTAAGTTATATTAACGTCCCGTTTCAAAGCAACACGAGGGCTATTTAGGGACGGACCTCGTAATTTTGAACTTCGATCAGATGAAGGGGACGACACCTGAGCTGAATTTTGCGTTGCCAGTGCTGACCATTTCAGAAGAGCAATGTCTAATGAATCACATATTCATTACCGAGAAAAAAACTCTCAAAAATGAAATCATAGGGCTACTTGGATCCAAAATCGAGGAATAAATTTTGATGGAAGTTCCGAAGTGGACATATTACTCTAGAATTCTAGATTGCACACCTCACTGAAGTCACTTGGCCCGACGACATTTGTTATAAGATTTGTTTGGTGAATTACAGGCGAAGAGCCTTGCATGAAAGAGAACTTTTTGGGATCCATTCCAATCGAACATTCACTCGGAGGTGCTTCAACAGATAAACTTTTAGTACAACTCGAAGAGACGAAAAATCCACTGAAAAATATGCTCCGCCAAAGCTATAATAATCGAACCAATATGAAAGGAAAAAAATCCAAGTGTTCGAATAGAACATCAACCATCGGGCATTTTATGTTTATGTACTACCCATTCCCTAAGCTTAGTTTTTAGTGAAACTCCACGACCCTATCTGGACGCGTGGAATCCTTTAGTATTTTATAGCAACGTCTTTGCGTCATAAACTCATCGTTGGACAGATTTGAAGAAACATGTACCCAGTATAACAGACAAGCCCTTGAGTCAAACGCGGTCACTTTGCTGGCGTTATCGCTTTATAAAAGAACTGATGCATTAGCCAAAAACCTTGTTTTTAGTTTGGCAAGGAAGGTTTAAAGTTTTAAATTTGTTACTAGTCTTGTCATTTGGTACTCATTTCTCTTCAAGGTCTATGTCATAAATAAGATATTGCAGAGTGAAAATATAGATGTGTCTAATGTTGTGTATAAATGATTGACAAAACAAGACAAACTATGGTAAAAATAAGATAAGATAAAACAAGGCGTTTCAACAGGCTCTGGTTGATACACGTGAACTCTGTAACAGTATTGAGATTGAAGCAGAATTTCAAGAACCAGAACTTTGATCACTAAAGAAAAAGAGGCAATATGATTACGAAGCACATCCACAGAAAATTCAAGCGAATCTTCTATTTTGTTTCGATTTTTTAAATCTGGATCTCACAATCAACTCTTTGCAGGAAAGCTTCGAAGAACTAAACGCTATATATAAAAAAATTTGGTTTTTATCTAACATCAAAAAAGCGAAACACGATAAAATTTTAGGCACATTCAAAGACTTTCATTTGGTTTACAACTTCACCAAGAAATATTAGTCATATTAATTCTACTACCAGACGAAGTGACCAGCTGTCGGGGATTCTAACTTACTTGAATATGAACAGGGTTGCTGCAAATTTTCCAAATCTTTCATTGGCTTTGAGTATTTTTCTGACTCTTCTAGTAGCTTAGCTGCTGGCGAGATAAATTTTAAAAAATGAAATTTATCAAAACGTATCTGCAATCCACCATTAGCAACTGTGACAATTTAAAGGGACCTTTTACAAAACATTGAAAGTGCGAAGAAATTTTACAGATAAAAAAGCAAGAAAAGTTATTTTTTGAACAGAACTTATAATACTGTTTAAAAAATATAGTAAACTATTTTTAAAATAAATTGGTTGAATTATAAATTGATTTTAGTTTCAATAAGACATATATAATCTTAAATATATTTGAAGTTCAAAATTCTCACCATAATATTATTAAGTCATATTTGCAGGTTAGACATGCACATTTGTATGTAAAACTTTGTTTGACATTTACAATACAGACACGATCGAATTTTAAAAGAACGTTAGTTATGCGGTTTTTTTTTTTGGGGGGGGGGGGGGCGTCATATTGCTGCTTTGCCCGGTTGGTAAAATTACCTCGGGCCGCCTCTGTACAAAAAGACTCTTTTTTCCTTTTACTGCTGGCTCAAGTGGAAATAAAAATTGCTTATTCTGCTCTTAAGTTATATAGATGATTATTCAGAATCATTGAAAATGACACCTCGTCATTCAATCCAATAATTGAATGCGAAATGAATCGGAAGATTTCAGAGAAAAACGAAATCTAAAAAAAATCGTACTTTCGGGACCTTGCCTTTGTAGCGTAGTCGCTCTGCGTACACCCTGCTGTTGGGAAGATAATCGTTCCCAAGTGCGTTCCAGTTAATTTCGTTATATTTATGTCCCGTTAACAACACGAGGGCTATTTTGGGACGTACCTCGTAATTTTGAGCCGCGGTCAGGTGACGAGGACGGCAACCCCTCTCCGAGCTTCCGCACCACACCAGCGAAAGGACATTAGACCCCGACGGATTTGGCGTTCCCCAGGTCCACTTACAGGACGGTTCTTCGGTGGAATCGGGCTTCGAACCTGGAACTCTCTGATCCCGATACCTTACCACTAGGCCACCGCGGCCCCAGGTGTGTTCCAGATGTGAAGTGGACAAAGGTGGTCGAATGACCAGATGTGGTTAATCATTAACATTGTGACAGTATATGTTGGGATTCCTCCAAACTCTCTTCTTAACTGTACCTGAGACGTGAGTTGGATTCTGGGCGTCAAGACGTGTGTGTGTAGCGGACACTCAGCCGTGTAATGTTCAGTCGAGTGATATTCTGTTATCTCTAAATGTATTGAATCCTTTAATGGGAACTGTAAGTACTTTCCCCGTATATTTCGTGTTAATGAATATTTCATCTCGATTCTATGACTGTGCGTACTTGTGGATTTCTCTCCAGAAGGAGAAATGTTGCACAAATTTAAACACGTTTGTAATCTTTGACAAATAATCTGTATCATATGAAAACTGAAGGAAAAATATTTTTCATCTCAATTAATCATTGTAATTAACTTTCGAGATGTTTCATTTTAAATTAAAATAAGTATTCTTTCGACGGCATAGTACACACAGTCAATTTGATATGATACCCCTATTGGAAAAAAAAAATTCCGGTATAAAAAAAACATGCCGGCTTATGAAACACCGGTATCATACCGGATCCAGTATCATACCGGAACCGGCGTTTCATAAACCGGTATCATACCGGATCCAGTATCATACCGGAACCGGTGTTTCATAAACCGGTATGATGCTGGATCCAGTATACTGGATCTGGTACGATACCGGTTCCAGCATGAAACCAGAACCAGTATCAAACCGGTATCATACTAGAATATTGATTATAGAATTGTACTGGATTAGGTACATATTATGGAGCACAGGATTTATCAAATTAACATAATAAATCATTCAATAAAAATATATCGTATATATATACGAATCAGCTTTATTTTGCTTCTGGTACCACGTGCTTTAATTTAAATCAGCACAGAATAAAATATTTTAGACCCAAAAAGATATTTTTCTTCAAATAAAACTTACAAAGAAAATTATGAAAGTGATAACCAAATAAATAAGAATTACAAAATTAAAACAATATAATTATTCTAAAAACTAACTCTAAAAACAAATTAGATTTAATATTATTAATAAAGAGATTCTTGTTTTACATCTTATCACTAATATGAACATAAAAAAAAGACAGTATTATGAATAAATAAAAGCCGTAAGCTGATTTCCTTTTAATGCTTTCACCTTAGTCAAGAAAGATTAAAATTTTTTGACCCTGTAAAGGACCGTTTTTTTTTTTGTAGTGAAAGCATCAGGACGTCAAATTCAACAGGCATTGATGTATCAGAGAATTCTCTTAAACATTTTTTTAAAAAATGATTCAACTCTATTCCATGATATATACAAACACATACATAAAATCATGAATATATGCATTGTAAATACAATATATTGCCCTTCTGAACATTACAAAAAACTTCATTCCTGTATA
>BGPR01000748.1:14238-132626 GCA_013235015.1 Araneus ventricosus
AGTATCCGGAAATCTCAACTAACCGGAAAAATTAGAAAATGAGTTTTTCTAAAAATTTTACATCAGAGTGCCAGAATTTAGCACGCCCAAATTGTTCCATTCACACGGGCAATTCATTTCTGGAATGCAACATCCGCTCCACACGGAGGGTCGTAGAAGGAAAAAAAGCAATATACAGTACAGTGTACACAGAATTGTTTTCACGGGGGGAGGGATTCAAAAGCAAAAACCAAAGGAGAAAAAAAGTTCCTCACCTTCCGCTGAAAAAGCAAAATAAACAACGAAAAAAAAAAGCCGTATTATTGTTCGATGGGATGAGCGGTATTCTGGGAATTAAAAATGTTTCTTTTGAGCTCGACTCAATCATTTCTGCTTCAATAACGTTACGCTGTAGTTTTGTCACTATTAGCTTTGTTGCACAGCCCGCTGCACAGGCCTTTTGAAGGCATCAAATTTTGAAGTAGCATTATGACTGCACTTTTTTTTACTACTTGCTGTTGGTTTGGCAAGTGAACGGCCAACCTCATGATTACCTACATGAGGTTTCTCTGAGAGAGAAAATTCATTGAGTCTCCACATCGCTTCAGGAGCACTTACATATCTACATTACTTACATTACGTATCTGCATTACGAACAGCAAACCTGATGGAATAATATTGCAACTATGTAACCCTAACATGTTTTGCAGATCTTCTTTCTTCAACATGTTCCAAGTTGGAATTCCAACCGCATTCTACATTCAGAAATAGAAGAGGATAAACCATAGGATCGCTGCACTGATTAAGTGGTGAAATATTTTTGTTTGTATTAACTGTTAGCAACTGGATAAATGCAAATATCTCGATTTGCTGGGGGCTCTACTTCATCTCCGACAAATATTGCAGCAACCTCTGTCCTTGAAGTAGGTGCATTATACCTGAGCAAGTCGAAATCTGGATGTTCCATAAAAATCATTTTAACATTTACAGCTGGATTAGATTGCATCAATTGATGCATCTGCAGATATGATTCCGCAAATTGATTCATGCTTCGTAATAAAGCGTGCAACTCCTCCATTACAGAGTGAAGGCAGGCTTGATTATTCTCCATACGTCTATTCCTTGCTTCACTGGAGTCAGATATGTACAATTGTCCATAGCCAGGTTTGTGGCGTTCATTTGAACAGACAGGAGAAACCATATGATAAATCTGACCATGTATATAAACACTATGGACATGTTCCAAGAGGTGCCTTTATTTCAGCCCCCATAGATGCAAAGGCTAATGCAGCATTATATTCTCGAATTTGCTGTTGATAGTTTTTTGCTTACTGTGAATTGGTACAGATTAATTGCTTGAAAAGATCAGGAGCTTCTGTCAGATGAACTTTCATATCATGACAGTATTTGGTATATTTTTCCTCGAGTTCACTTCGTTTTCGCAATAAAATGCATCACAAAATTCGCACACATCAGATATATTGCTACAGATATGTTCCGGGACATTCACCTCAACTTGAGAATGAACACGATTTGCCTAAGTTGATCAGAACGTTTTCTGGCACGCCTAAGCTTATCAGCTTTATTTCTAGCTGATCTCCTTTGAAGCGTGCGTTTCATCAAAATTTTCATTTAAATGTCCGAATGCTGTTCCTCCGCAGATTGTAATAAAGGTCTTGCAGACTCATTTGTAAGAAGAAATTAACGAAATGTTGAAAAAAAAATCACTTGCAGCACTGCCGCCACGCTTCGACCATAGCCGAATGTAAACAAACCGGTCGTTGCCATCGTAAGAAAAGACTTTTTCCGCCACGTTCTATTTCCGCTAAAGCGTTTTATATATACAGATTTTCAATGCATATATTCATATTTTTATGCATGTGTTTGTATATATCGCGGAATAGAGTTGAATCATCTTTTAAAAAAATGTTTAAGATAATTCTTTTCGAATTTGTCAATTGTAGGGCATAAGAGAAATTCGTTATTTTTGAATATATCAGTATATATGGTTTGTTATAATTTTTAAAAAGCAGATAACATTTAAACATGTATTATAATCTATATATAGAAAACGCTAAGGCGGAAATAGTACGTGGCGGAAAAGTCTTTTTTGCCGATGGCAACGACCGGTTTGTTTACAATTGTAACACGTCGTAACTGATAATTCAGAAATAAACAGAATCTTCATTTTTTCCTCCAAAACCTGAACTTTTTCGACATTTCTTAGTCTGAACTTTTTTCTGAATACGGGAATGATAGCCTTTGCAGCTAAAAATCCCCCAAAGCCTTCAAATTAATCCAGAAGCTCCTGATCTTTTCAAGGAAATTCTCTGCAGCAATTCACAGGAAGCAAAAAACTATCAACAGCAAATTCGAGAATATAATGCTGCATTAGCCTTTGCATCTATGGGGGCTGAAATAAAGGCACCTCTTGGAACATGTCCATAGTGTTTATATACATGGTCAGATTTATCATATGGTTTCTCCTCTCTGTTCAAATGAACGCCACAAACCTGGCTATGGACAATTGTACATATCTGACTCCAGTGAAGCAAGGAATAGACGTATGGAGAATAATCAAGCCTGCCTTCACTCTGTAATGGAGGAGTTGCACGCTTTATTACGAAGCATGAATCAATTTGCGGAATCATATCTGCAGATGCATCAATTGATGCAATCTAATCCAGCTGTAAATGTTAAAATGATTTTTATGGAACATCCAGATTTCGACTTGCTCAGGTATAATGCACCTACTTCAAGGACAGAGGTTGCTGCAATATTTGTCGGAGATGAAGTAGAGCCCCCAGCAAATCGAGATATTTGCATTTATCCAGTTGCTAACAGTTAATACAAACAAAAATATTTCACCACTTAATCAGTGCAGCGATCCTATGGTTTATCCTCTTCTATTTCTGAATGTAGAATGCGGTTGGAATTCCAACTTGGAACATGTTGAAGAAAGAAGATCTACAAAACGTGTTAGGGTTACATAGTTGCAATATTATTCCTACAGGTTTGCTGTTCGTAATGCATATATGATGTAAGTGCTCCTGAAGCGATGTGGAGACTCATTGAATTTTCTCTCTCAGAAAATTCTCATGTAGGTAATCATGAGGTTGGCCGTTCACTTGCCAAACCAACAGCAAGTAGTAAAAAAAAGTGCAGTCATAATGCACTTCAAAATTTGATGCCTTCAAAAGGCCTGTGCAGCGGGCTGTACAACAAAGCTAATAGTGACAAAACTACAGCCTAACGTTATTGAAGCAGAAATAATTGAGTCAAGCTCAAAAGAAACATTTTTAATTCCCAGAATACTGCTCATCGCATCGGACAATAATATCCCTTTTAGTTTTAAAATAAAACAATTCCCTGTATGTTTGGCATTTTCTATGACCATTAATAAATCCTAAGACCAAACTTTTAATAAAGTGTGTTTGGTATTAACTAATCCTGTTTTCACACATGGCCAACTTTATGTTGGTTTGTCTAGAGCCAGGTCATTTGATAGCGTTTGAATTATCTCTTCGACCAAAGAGGCATGTAAATGTGTTTACAGAGAAATTCCGTGAACATTAACATAACACATTTATATGTATGTAGCTTATATTTTGTATATAATTTAAATTTTGACCTGCAATACAGTATTAATTTTTTTAAATGTATATCAATTGTTTAAGATAATTCTTTTTTTTAGTGTAATGATGTAGTGCAAATTTGCTCGTTTATTAAGTGTATTTTGCAAGGATGTCTGACTTTTACGGTGAATAATAATGGAAATTTTTCAAATCATGTTTTGTATATACAGGAATGAAATTTTTTGTAATGTTCAGAAGGGCAATATATTGTATTTACAATGCATATATTCATGATTTCATGTATATGTTTGTATATATCGTGGAATAGAGTTGAATCATTTTTTAAAAAAAATGTTTAAGAGAATTCTCTGATACATCAATGCCTGTTGAATTTGACTTCCTGATGCTTTCACTACATAAAAAACGGTCCTTTACAGGGCCAAAAAATTTTAATCTTTCTTGACTAAGGTGAAAGCATTAAAAGGAAATCAGCTTACGACTTTTATTTATTCATAATACTGTCTTTTTTTATGCTCATAGTGATAAGATGTAAGACCACAATCTCTTCATTAATAATATTAAAGCTAATTTGTTTTTAGTTAGTGTTTAGAATAATTATTTTTTTTTTAATTTTGCAATCTTATTCATTTGGTTATCACTTTCATAATTTTCTTTGTTAGTTTTATTTGAAGAAAAATATCTTTTTGAGGCTAAAATATTTTTATTCTGTGCTGATTTAAATTAAAGCATCAGAAGCAAAATAAAGCTGATTCATATATATATATAAATTTTACAATATTTTTGCTAAGACACGCAGTGTTTTCATTGTAGCAAGCGAAGCGAGCAAGGTTTGCGTAGCAAACACGGGAGGATTGCAGTCCTCCGGGGGATTGGCGATCTTTCGCGAGCAGGGGCTGAGCCCCCTAGTAATAACTAATTTTATTTTTAAAAATTAGATTACGCCTACTTTAGGGGGCTTATCTCTCTCCCACCGCGGATCCACTTCCATACACATATATGGTTGATCAAACTTTTTATATTACAAGTATTTAAGTTATTGTTACGCACTTATTACATGTATTTAAATCAGTATACTGTCTTAAATACTTCCAGTATATTTTTATACTGGTTCAAAATTTCCAGTATGTTTTCATACTGGTATCAAAATTTCCAGTATGGTATCATACCGGCTTCTAAATTTCCAGTGTGGTATCATACCGGCTTCAAAATTTCCAGTATGGTCTCATACCGGCTTCAAGATTTCCAGTATGGTTTCATACCGGCTTCAAAATTTCCAGTATGGTTTCATACCTGTTTCAGAATTTCCAGTATGGTTTCATACCGGTTTCAAAATTTCCGGTATGATTTCATACCGGCTTTAAAATTTCCAGTATGTTTTTACTGGTTCCGGTATCATTTTGATACCGGTATTTTGAATTTTTTCCAATCCGCGAAATCAATCCTGGCTCAATTTGACTGCGTTACTTATAGAATTACTTTACCCTATTTGCAAATTCTTACTGCAACTTTCCAAGGAAAAGTCTTCTCTTCATTAATAAAAAAAACTTCATATTCTGAATTGAAAAAAGATCCTTTTGAAATTTTTGTTGAAGAAACCGTCAATAGTTGTAAAACTTCTTTAAATTATTTTGAGAATCGTATTTTTGATGTCTCATACACCGATGACCTCCAGGGTCATGTGACTAGGCAATACCAGAATTCATGTCTCCAGTCAGTAGGTGGAATTAATATTAAATGAAAAATCTTTCAAATAAAACCTATCACTTGCATTATTTGCACCTCAAAGAAATCCTGTGCAATGATTTATTTGGTACAATGACTGATTTGTCAAAGTATTTCAGTGTAAGTTGTAGAAAGACCACAGCACAGATGCATCTAAGTGACTGCAACGTTGCTTTCGGACTAATCTGTAATTTGCTTTAGAAATTTTAGACTTTGTGCAACAATATTCTATTTCATGAACTGCCGAAAACAGTGTCATAATAAAAAAAAATGGGGAATGAGAATTTATTTCTTTATACAGATCGGAAAACAATGTCAAATTTGCGCACTGACAGTACAGCATCGGTTTCTCCATTATGTGCCAATAAAATGGTGAAACCTATAATTTTTATTATTTGTTTGCATTTCTGATTAAATGCTTGGAGTAAAATGACACTTTCGATATATTTTTAATGGGATACCTTTTTGAAGAGAAGTATATTTATTTTAGATTCTGAATTAAACTGGAACTAGTGAAAGCTCTTAATAAAAAAAGAAAGAGAGTGGATTTAAAATTCTTTTTATAGTAACACTTAAATGAAAATTTATTCCAATAACTTTTTTTTTCAAACTGGTTTGAAGAAACGGAACTCTGGCTTTAAAAGTTATGAAATTTATTTTTTCATGATTCTACAGTAATATTTCATAAACACGAAAAACATTTCACTTCAGGCGGTGCCCTTAGCATACACTAGGAGCACATACATGGGACAGGAATGTGTAATCCACCGACCTCGAAGCTCCAGTTTAAAAATGTGTACAAAAAATAATAAATATGCATAAAAATCTTGGTATAAAAGCATGCCAATTTAATACATTAGTTGCGCTATTTAAATATATTTTGAATGAAAATTTTCAAACACGTGATAATCAGCCCCAGATTGTTTTGCAGTACAGTCAGATCCACCATCTCGGATGGGTGTTTTCTTCGCAGTAACTTGAAGAAATTCAATTCTAAAAGTTGGCAGCATCAGTTATTACTTTCAAATTTCACATTTGAGTTGCATTCCAATGCACGGTTGTAGACCCCTGGTAGAACTGCCAAACCATGCTATATTTTTAGTCCCTCTCCCCGAAAAACAGTTTTTTCTGCACATATTTAGCAAATTTTATAATTATGTATATAGGTTTTAAAAAAATACTTTAATGAACTATACGAAGGATAATGAAACAGTACCGGGACTGGTGCTTATCCTGTAAACTAAAAGACGCTTGGCAGATATTGATTGACATTGAGTCGTCCCGCGCATGCGCCAAAGTTACAAGGTCGTAGCTACTGCCATTTCTGTACTTTGAATAATGTATGTACTATGCTGTCGTCGCATTCTTCATGGCAGAGAAAGTTGAGCTGAAAACTACGCTCTATCTCGTTGAATGCTCGATCTGCTTGAATCATAGCTATAAGCTGTTACAATCATTTTCAAAAACTTTTCCTCATTTCAGCATTTTCAAGGAAATCGTTTCGAGACGGCCTTCTTTTTGGCCTGCAGAGAGCAGTTTCGGTATAAACTTTGCAAACATACATCTCATACCTAAACTTTCCTTCAGAATGGACTGAACTGAAGCATGCACTCTTTAGATAACTCACGATGATAATTCGATGAACAGCTGAAAACACTTCTTGTATGATTTGACATTTGTCAACGATTTGGAAGTCATCACTTTCAACAGAGTGGTCGCTATAGGGAGATTTCACTGTATTAAAACTAGACTCTAATGCAAAACAATTTGCGACTCGATTTCAGAACTATTGTTTCAAGTGTTCGTTTATGCCAAGAATTATTATAATGAAATAGAAAACATTATCTATGTGCTCATAATTATTGTGATTGTCTCTAATGGGAAGTTTTTTAAATGAATTATTGTTAATTTTATTAGCCCAAACTGCAGCTAATCAAATTCTTATACTTGTTTAAGTTTTTATTGAAGCCTACTAAAAAAAATAAGTTACATTTTTATGCGTGGCAAATTTTTAATGATATCAAAAGCTACTAATTTACGCTTTATTTCAAAAGTCATAATTAACGTCGATATTTTTAACACAGCGAAATTAATTTGATATGTTAGAATGTGCAATTATTTTTTTAAATAGCAGCAATTTTTTATTAAGTTAAAATTCTAAGTAATATACATTTCGATTGAAATGTTAAGATAATAATTGCAGAATTGAGCAGATTTCATTTTTTATAGAATGCACGTTTTAACAAAACTCTTCAATTTCTTAGCAGAGTTTTATTAAAATAAACATTTATTACTTAATTTGGGTTGGAATGACATGTTGTGCATCAAGAGTTCCCATACCTTGAAATTCAGAGGAGGCAATTGGGCGGGGAAAAAATTTATAGACACCTAAAAGTACCTCGGGGGTTAAATAACAAAATTATTTACAAAATTAGCTAGCTTCCCCGTTTGTTTGTTTTATAATTCCTAGTTTTAAGAAGCTCAAATGACACAAGAATTTAATTATTTCCGCAAAAAGTGGAGATTTTCGTGGAGAGAGTGTAAAGGAATCATGCTTGATAGATCCTTGCAGGCGACCTTCCTGTTACTTCTTCGAATAACTATTCCGTGCGAAAACTTCCCATTCATCCGGTCTCCTCTTTACTTTCCATGATAATGGGGGTTATCCCAAGGATTCGCGGGTCATTAACCTTTCAGTACTAATTGCACCCTATCATTCCTCACAAGTGAACTCAAATTCCATATGCCATGATTTCAGCAGAATAGTTGGCAATTAAGTTATGGCATCCAGTTCATCAAAACAATGAAACATTTCAATCGAAAAATAAAACTGCTCCCTTCAGACACACAATTTTGATGTTTCATCGGAGTTGAGGAGGAGTGGAAGCTCAAATGAGGAGGATTCAACGTGCGGCGGATGTCGAAGAAGTGACTCTGAAAACGGGTTTTGAGTATATAAGCTCTGAAAGTTAGCTCAGCGAAGTCATCCGAGCGTATGAGATGCACATTGGTGGACTTCAGTTTTCGCTAATAAACGGGAAAACGCATTCAGTGTCACCGTGAGAGTAATCCCTTAATTTGAATACATATTCAGATAGTCGTACGAAATAAAGTAGGGGAGAATGGGGCAAAACCGGGTACCCTTGATTCCTATTATTTTTCCTATGTAGCAGACAGATACTGAATTACTCTCTACTAGACAAGAAAAGGGAACAGTCATAATGGCGAGTTGTAGCTATTGAATGCACTACATCTGTGAAGGTTTATTTGTTTTAAAACGTCAACTCTCTAATGTTCGCTTCATTTTAAGCTGTCCTTACTAAAAAGTCATTGCAGTTACAAAAACCATTTTTAGTCCAGCTTATTATAAGTTTGCAAAGGATTCATGCCCTATCAAACAATAAGGATTTACTCCAATAATTGCGCTGTTCTCTATCGTTTTCCTATCTTTTCTATGAGTAAAACCGGGTACTCCAAGTGGCGTAAGAGCGGGACAGTCGGTATTGATGATTCCTCCGATTAAGACGATTTTCTAATTTAAACAAAGAAGAAGGGTTAATCCAATGTTAAAACTGTCTTAGCTGTGCCCACGAAAGCTGCAGTGGTACGGAGGAAGAAGATAATTGCTTTACATTTGCAGCTTGTAAATAATATTCTTAAATTATCATATGAAGTAAAAATGATTGCAACTTTTCCACTGAAGATTGAGTTTTCCTAATTTCCCATAAAGTTAACAGGTGTACCCGGTTTTACCCCACTAGTGGGATAAAACCGTGTAGTTTGACTTTTTTTTTTAGAAAAAAATCATTGATAAAAAAAGTTACGAAACTGTGACTTTTCTGGAAAGAAATATTGTACTCCGATAAACAACGAATATTTTAATAAAATTTGACAAGCTCTATGTCGAATAGTTTAGCTCCAACAGGCCTTCGAACCTTAGCTACCCGGTTTTACCCCACTTTCCTCTAAGCAAAAATGGGGTAGCACGCTCATTTTTTACATCGAGATGCTTCAAATAGCTAGAGCGGATTGCATTGAGTCAGAAAGTATTGCTCTAATACCTGAATCATCGTCCAGAAAAAGTAATTCGTGTCAAAATTTTATCTCCAAATTTGTAAAAGGAAGATTGGACAAATTGTAGAAGAGAAGAGGAGCCATTTCATAAAAAAAATAAAGAATAGAGCTGTTAACAAGACAAAAATGTTTAAAAACAAAAAATCAATCGAAATAAATAATACGAGAAAATTGGAGTCGTTTGAAAGTTATTCGTATGGATTTAGTACTGCAAAAGTACCTGCATTTGACGGATCCATGAAGCCCTGCCTTCCGTCAGGTAATGGCAGTTCTCTTGCTATGAACCATTTATTGATCTCATAAATAAACATTCTGGAGGGGAAAATGGAAGGTAAAAAATATGCGACTGAAAATATTTCTTCATTAAAATTTCAGGACCAAAAAAAGGAAAAATCTATAAGAAAACAAAATTGTGAGATTGGCTGCACAAGTTTATGAAAATATTTTTTTTAATTCGAACTTTAGAAAAATGCAGCAAATGACAGAATAAAACAGGGAAAATGAATGAAAGCAAAAATGTGAGCTACGAACACAGACGGCGGAAATGTGTGAATTTTAAGATTCCAACCACATCAACATATTTTGTGACGTAATCAATTGAAATTCGCTCCACATATTTATCAGGCTATTTAAGTATCTTCACGCATCTACCGTAGAGTAGTCGATGCATATCTTCGCAACCTAAATAAAGTAACTGGCGGAGAGATGGTTTCCCAATATCTTCTCGCGGCAGGAAACGATTCGTAAAATGATCGTTTTTCTGGCATCTTCTCGAGAAGGTCAAGAAGACACACCGGAAGCGAACTGATATCTCAGATAAAACGCTCCAAGGTCAGTTTCACTTGATAAACACTTTGACAACCTTCGAGGAAGGAGGGGGTGGATTAAGAATCGTCTGCGGAGCGGAATAATTTATCTTCGATTAAATAACAACATAAGTTCCTATTTAGGTTCAGGAAATAATTGAAATAGGACGCATAATATACGATTACGCCAAATTTCATGTTCAGTTTTACAATCTGTTTTAAAAAGAAGTTGATATATCTCTGAAGAAGCATTATCGTCTACGAATATGGACATACAGAGGATATTTACACATTTTTACACCGATTTCGATAGCGAATTTTAAAAAAAGCAAATGTTTGGAATAAAAATTTCTGGCAACAGCTTATTATTTGAAATGAGAAATATAGTCTGATACTTTTCAATTTATTCTTCTTTCAAAATGTCGCATGTAAATAAGCTGTGGATATGTTTTTTGCGCTTTCCGAAGAGAAATATTCCTATTCCATTATTCGAAACCGTTGTGAAATGCATAGTATGAAAATTTCTAAGTGCAAAATAAGCAACATTATTAATCGGCTCAACGTACTATGAAGAGAAAGTTTTACGTCCGAGATTTACAGAAGAAATTCCATTTCTTTTATCCCAATGACTTTCAAGGAGTGAAACTTCATCAAGACAAAGCTACAAGTCGTATTTCGAAAAGTACCACTGCATTCCTTGAAAAATGAAGACTGATACAGTTATTGCATATATACCTTTTCAACATATTCCTGCGATGTCCCCTGACGTTTCACCTGTGGACTATTGTGCCTTGTTGAAAAGAGCTCTTTCTAAGCGCGCGATTGATATACTCTGAAAAGTAGTGGAAGAGGAATGGAAATCAATACCTCTGGAAACTTCTATAACGGAAATCACGATGCAGACTTATAGTCCAGAAAAAAGGCTATCAGACCGAACATTAAAAAAATAGTCATTACATTTTAGACATTACATTTAGACAGACGGCCCCGAAATCGTTCTAAAAATGTGTTAACACCCTCGCGATTAAGTTCTTTTCTCTATACCTCCCAGATTTTATTTCATTTTAATTTTGCACTTTTCCTATGATGTAATAATATGAATGAGTTCCAATACTTGTGAAATATTTTTTTCACACGTTTATTTGTTTTCATTTGAATATATGCATCGAAAGGTAGCAAGTCTCATAAAGTGCACGTTATCTCCTTTGATCATTATTATTTTGAACGCATTCCTTCACAAACTCTCGTGATCCCAACTTCTTGCCGAATTTCTCCTGACTCTAACCATCAGTAAATTGAACTAAATAAGTTAATGTTCTTTCAAATGAAACGAGAGAAAAATGTTAATACCTTTTTCCGTTTGAATTTTTATTGCTGTGTTTTATTGTCGATTTGGAAAATGACCGGAAATATTTTCATATGAATGAATGTGTAGAACACATATGGAATTCTTTTCAGTTAGATAAGAGATTTAGTTTAATTACTTTTGTCTCTTTTTTTTATACGTTGAGTTCTTTTTACACTTCCCTTGCATTTCATAATGCAGTGAAACCTCTTTAGTATGTCACTCGTTAATACGTCGCTCTCGTTAGTGCGCCGTTTTGCCTTGATGCTGAATTCAATATTTAAACCGTTCTCCCCTCGACTTCTCGCATATTTACATCAGAGGGGATTTCTCTAATTTAGGTAGCTTCAAAATAACACAAAATAATTAATTTTATATTTAAATAAAGATAATTAATTAGCGAATTCAATTATAATAATTAACTATTTGGAATTATAAGCTATTTGTATAATGTCGGTGTAGTAAGAATTGTCTGACAGAACTACAAGCAATAATAGAAAATAAAGAATTAAGAACATAAATCTCGCAGCAAATGAAGTGTACCACACTGACATTTCACTATATCATTTGACATTTGGGGAAAAATGGATTAAAGTTAAGAAATTAAAGTTAAATATATTTTGTAGCAAAATCATTTCTTCGCTTCTGGTGTCTTTCGTAGCATTTATGTCATCCGACAATGCTTCTAGTAAGTCTACTAATTTTTCTAATTCACAGGCAATAGCATTAACCGCATCAGCTTTAGCAGCACTCCAACTGGTTTTGGATTCTCGTTTAACTGTCTTTTTTAAAGCACTCTTTAGAGCTTCCCACCGCAATGTTGAGTGCGAAAAGAATAGATAAATGCTCTCAACAACTACGAAAAAGGTTATAACTCGAGGATCTTGTTTTAAGAGCATATTTTTAAGATAATAATATTTCAAAATACAGTGTTGAAGATACACAATGCTTCAAAAGTGCTGTTATAACAAAAATTACACTTTGTAGACTCGAGACTTTATTTTTATTGACTTAAATGTATAGAAATAATCGAGGTTTTGAGAGTGATAATCTTTGCGAAGTTCACAAATGGGAATAAAGCGCTGATTAAACCTTTACTATTTCTATTGAATATGAATTTAAAGACAATAATTTTTTGACATTTCGGAAACATTATTTCAAATTAAATAAAGACATCCAGATTAGAATACTGCATTCTATATAATTAAGTTATGAATTTAATGACATGAAATTGACATGTTGTTCAATGATATGTTTATTATAAAATATTATTCAGCATTAAATTTATATTTTAATTAAAACCTACCTTATTGTTCATAATTTTTTTTTAAAAAATGGGTCAGCTACGCAGAGTTTTCCAATGGATGAGAATTTACGATTGAGCTAGTATTCCAACGAATAAGTTGAACACAATTATGTAGAGCGCCACACTAGACTTTTTTCCCTGAACAGGAAAGAAAATATGTCTTATTTCTTCGCCATGCAGCGGTTTCGAATCTCGCTCAGCTTTAAATATCGGCGTTTCTCAAATAGCAATAAACTTTCCCGCGGTAAGAAGAACCAGATTCATCAAGAAATTTCCTCCTTTAACGAGATTTGTTATGTTCGAGGACGTACCTTAATTAAATTAAGATAAGAGACGGTAGGGGACCACGATGATAAAGGCTCCCAAATGACCCTTAAGGCTGCCGTGCACACGCCACCTACAATTTCAGAACGTAATGTTATCCTTTGGAGATTTATACTTGTATCTTTTCTCGTTTGCTATTGCGTTTTTTGGATTCAATCAAGTGCATTCGATAGAAGAAATAAAAATACAGGTTTCTACCAAGGGACTTTTTTTCCGACTGTTTAAAGTATTTTTAAATATGTCTGAAAAGTCGAAACATTTCAATTTAGACATTTAAACAATTTTAGAAAAATTTCAAGCGTACTTAAAATAAAGGTGACTTGATGGAAACCTTCATTTTGTTATCTTCTTTCCAATGCACATTTTAAAATTTTTCAAAAAATATATAAAAGCTATGTTTTGAGCAAAACGCTCCGCCTTCCTGCGGAAGGATACAAGCTTTCCTTTTACTCTTTGATTTGTCACCACGCTCCGATCTCCCACTTTCTCGAGGACGGTGGGGTTAATCCCCTTCCTTCCCCTTTATTGCGGACTGGTGAGGATACTTCCAGCCGGTATTGTGGAACTCGCGCACAGTCGCATTTTCGATAAGACATTAAGTAGTGTTCTTTGCGCACAAGCGTTAGAAAGGTTGCAGTATTGTAAACTTTATCGGTGTCTATATGATTTGCCTTGGCTTTGGCGCATTGTAAACCTTTGACATATAGCAATCAATCAATGTCAGTAGAAGAATGACACTTCGTGACCCTGATAACACAACGATGCTTCGCTGTGAAAATGCTAAGGACCTTAATAACTGTTATTTTCAAACATAAGACTAATACAGATATAATTTAAATTAAACAGTAAATAATCCATATAAATTAATCGTTATGTTAAATAAATTGAAAATACATGAATAATGTAATTATCAATTTCCCTTGGGAAAGTGGTGATTATCTCATAGAAAAGAACCCCCAACCATCATCACTCTCTTAAGTATGCATTCTCTATTGCCCCTGTAGTTGTTCACCAACCTGCCAAAGGCAATTAGGATCCAGTAAACCTACAATGTGTGCGCAAATTCCACTAGTTAATGATGTGCGGAAATGCGTCTGTGCGCATCGGACACAGAACCCTTCCAGCCAGTATCTTTTTTTATTATTGTTTGATAGCAATAGGGAAAGTTTTTGTGTAATCAGTCGCTTCTGAGCTTCAAACCAGAACACTAAACAAGGAGCAAATGACAAAATCAAAAAATGAAATAATTAAATCTTCATATCAGTATAATAGACGCATCATACCCTTTGCTTTGGCATTTTTATTTCGAAGGACGAAAACCTATTTTAAAACATTTTATCTCTCCTTTCTTTATTCATTTAGAAGTTTTAGATGTATAAGGCCATATACAAAAGGGACATTTTTGAAAAATTATTCCCTAAAATATTTACAGAAGATTGCTTATGAATTTGGATCATTCTAAAACTAGTGTTCAGATTATTCCATAATTCAAAAAAAGATTCAATTTGATTTTTTTTATTGAACCCATCATGACAAATAAATACCTTTTCAAATTCGGATACCTATTATTATTTTAGTAATTAAGATAAATGTGTTGTTCAAGAAATACTTCGAGAGTTCTTCTCTGAGAGTGCTCACACATAAACACAAGCCTTGTTCCTGGGAGTGTTTTTCGGAATTATTTGTACGCGTACTTGATTAAAATCAGATTTTCATGCTCATCTTATTTTTCTGAGGAAATATAGCATTGCCTACTTATTATAATAGAAGTGAGGCCGTTTTCTTCATACCATAAAGCAGTCGTGGCCATTGGGTGGCAAAATGTAGACACGCCTAAAAGCACCTCGGAGTATAAGGAGTAGGCAACAAAATTTTAAAATTTAGTTTCAAAATTAACTAGCTTTCCCAGACATTGTTGTTTTGTTTATACTCCCTAGTTTTAGATATATTTTAGATGATATAGGCAGCTAAAATGAAATAAAAATTTAATATTTTCCTCACAAAGTGAGGGAGCCCCCCTCCCCCTCCTCGCCCCGCCACTGCCATAAAGTGTCACATCCTCCACTATTCACAATCTTGGTAATCATAAGAGAAACATTTGTGAGTCTATTATACAATTTAGTATTAAATTAGTTTATTTTTTTAGATGCGAAGATTTAATCGAAGTAAATCATATTTTTTTAAATGACCCTCATTAGGATTAATCAGAATATACAAGTGGTCATAAAATATTAAACCCATTTACCCATTTCAAAAATTAATAAAAAAAGAGCAACCTAATAATGTTACAACTACGTTTTTTTTAAATGAGAGAGCAAATAAAAAAGTTTTTTTTTTCAGATAGGTAACGCGGCGTTACGGCGTTCTAAATTTGCTACATCTAGAGAATTCCATACACAATGGCTCTAGACCCTCAGAAACCGATGCGCGTTTTCTGGTTTACTTTTTTAGTTTTTCTTGATAATATCGAAAAACATTCAGTTTTCGCACTACATGTGAATTAACAAATTAAAGAGCGTAAAATTCCCTACAAATACATGCTCTTATTTTTCTTCTAGCTTTGATATTTTCATAGATAATGGTTTTCGATTTTTTCAAAAATGGGAGCAGCCCAAAAATTTACGACCATCGTAAGGAAGCGTTACCTATGTGTAAAAAAAATTAAAATACTCTCTCATTTAAAAAAAAAAGTTGTAACAGTATTAGGGGCTTTTTTCTATTAATTTTTGAAATAGGTTCAATATTTTATAACCACCCTGTGCATTTTCATTCTCGGCTTCTTGTATGCCGAGAACAGGAGGTATTTTCAATTTTTTTCGGGACGAATTCGAAATGTTTAGATATTACACTATTATATTCATAAAAACTTCAAACATTTTTTCAAATATACTGCGTGATAATTTTGGTGTAAATTAAAATTTGGTTTCTGAAATGGGGCAACCACATGATATTAAGGATATTCTGATTACGACATTCTATCTCTAAATAGCTTGTGTTTCATATCTCAAATGTTGTTTAAAATGTACCTAATTAGGATTAATTAGAATATATATATATATATATATATAATCGGCTTTTTGTATGTAGAAAAGTTTACTAGTCGCTTTATTTTTCTATCTTCTCTTTTTCCTCCTCTGTAACTAATTTCCATATAAAGTGTAAATTCGCAAGAAAAGATTACTAGAAACTCGTTATTAGTTATCAGAAAATTTATTTTCACTAGTAGACCAGAAAAAGAGAGCTTCTCCATACCAAAGAGAAAACTATTACAGATATGGTTTAGTTGAAAAAACACTGCCCATAAAAAGTTTAATGTCAACGTAAAGAAAATATTTAGTGCAGTATAGAATTAAACAGAATTGTCTGCAAATATTTCAATTATTTAAGAAATTCTTGATAGGTATGTTTATTTATACTGCATATATAACAGTTTTATTTTATAAAGAATTATTGTTCACCAAATTAGTACCGCTGTTAGATGCAAATTTTTCCAAAGTAAGTAATATAAGTTGTTTCAAATCGACCCAGGGTCGGATTAGGCTCTGTTTAAGAATTATAAAATAATATTAGAATATATTATTCTCATCTAATTCGAGATATTAGTCCCAGCTAATTCGAGATATTAGGTCATTTTATTCAAATATGTAGCAAGAGACTTTTAAAAACTCTCTATAAATACACCAAAAATCTTTTTCTGTTGAACTTCAGTATGAAAGCCAGTTGCTTTTTTTTCGACTCAATAGATGTATATCAAAAAATTGCTGAAGTTGCGTTATTTGAAATTGTTTGTAAATATTTAACTAGCGCACAGTCAGTGCCATTAAAAAGTGCTATTTATTTTAAAATGTTAAGTTTTTTTTGCGCTGGTTTTTAATAACTAATTTTATTGTTTAATTATAATAAATAAACTAGTACCAAATCTGCCCAATAATTAGTCAATTTTGCTTTCGTTTAAAATGTAAAAGTTCCGTTGACTATCATGTCTCTTTCTTAGACAGGTTAAAAATTTTAAAACTAAAAAAAAAAGTGAAAAATAAAATAGAAAACTTTACCACTAATATAAGGTTATTTACTAAGCTTAAATGGAAACGTCCATGTATTTTTTTTAAGATTTTTTACATACTTTTGTAAAATAATTTTTTTTTATCTATTTGTACCTTTCTCATGAGAATGACCCAAATACTGTCTTGCTGTTAATGCCAGCATTACAAGTTTATTAAATGGTTTATTTCTTTTATTGTATTTAGTCCTGGGCGCAATCAAACATAATTATCTGTGAATATTTGAACTATTCAAATAATTCTTAATGGATACGTTTATTTATTTATTATTGGGTTACGTAGTACAATTATAGTTTTTATTTTCCTAAATCAATTATAGATACACTCATCCCAAAAAATGAGTGAAACCAGCGAGTATATTTGGAATTTTTCTTGTAAATACTTTGCTCCTAATAAAAGTGAGAGAATTAAATGTCCCTCAATTCTTCACAATCCTACGAGAAACGTGCGTGCGTCTATTAGATGAAATAGTATTAAATTCGTATCTTTTTTCAGATGCGCAGGTTTAATCAAAGTAAATGATATATTGCTTGAAATGAACCTCGCACGCGGAGTTAGGATTAATCAGAATATACATTTTCATTCTCTGCTTCTTGTATGCAGAATAATGTAGGCTTCCGTAATACTAAGAAGCCATTGACCTGTTCTCAAAATTTTTCGGGACGAATTCGAAATGTTCAGATATTACAATATTGTATTCATAAAAACTTCATACAATTTTCTCAAATGTAATAAAAATCTTAGTTTTGGTTTCAGAATTGGGACAGCCACAACCGCTTTCCTGCTTTTGAGAAAATAACAATTATCCAGCAATGTAATTAACAAGAAAATAACAGTTTTCACAGATTTTGGAATAATCTTTTCGTCAAACTATTTGCAAACACCCGTCTCGAAATTCATTCTCCGTCCTCCACCCCTATTTGGCGTGTAGGTTGACTAGCGGCTATCAGATTACCCTTACAAATTAGTAAAGGGGGTCTTTCGGGGACAAGGCACGACCTTGTCCCCCTCCGTTTCGCGACCGCAATCAAGACCACAAAAACATAATCCGCGAGTTCGTTTCCAGGCTGTGATACGGCTTATCAATTAAAATTTTAAGACCGCCTCTTTACCCCCACCGTAAGAGGGCGCTTTCATCGACACTGTCTTTTCATTAAGGTACACGGCAGCCTTAATGAGCCGTTTAACAAAGGTGTGAGGGAATTGAATAGTTGTCAAAAAATGAATAGAGTCGTTAGTTCCACCACTCTTGACCACTATTTTCTTAGAAATGGAACGGAACGAGAAATTTGCTAAGAATGTCCCTTTGCCATTCATTTCCAAAAGACATCAATCACCCTACAGCATCTAGAAGCGATGTGAACCTAATGCGGGGATACCCCGTCTCGCTCTTTAAGCACTTACTTGAATACAACTAAATTTGAAAGTAAATAGAATGATCTGAATAATTTCCTGAAATTTAAAAATACTTGGGTAATTTTTAAAAATTTGAGGAAGAAAATAATAAAATTTTTTCTGACTTCAAACACATTAAAAATTTGCCATGACGGCGCCCCCCAAGGCCGGCGCCCGGGGCATCAGTACCCCCTGCCCTCCTTGCTACGCCTCTGCCAGGTTTCAAGCATAGCTACAGGCTATTAATATTACGGGCGAACAGCTGGTCCCCGAAGGCAGCTATTCTGTATATATAAAATAATTTTCAAAACCAAAGGATCAGTCCCCTTCCCCAACCACTAGGCTGATTTCGACATTTTTTATTTCATTTTAAAGCTTATGACCCCTAGAAATGTTATCAAAGATTGCATATTCCCCATCACCCTCCATTTTCGAGAGAAATCGAAACTTCACTGTACATTCTCTATGGGGAAAACCCTTGACAGAGACCCCAGCCCCAACCACTGGACCAATTTCGCCACTTTTCGTTTATAAAAGCTCCAACGCCTAGATGCGTCCTTAATGATCGTCATCCGCATTTTCGAGAGAAATCGCAAAAACACTACTTCACTATTCATTCTCTAAACGTTGATTGAGTCCCCAGTCTCAACAATTGGACCGATTCATCTTGCCACTTTGCAAACATAGCTAACCAATCAGATTTCTCCAAGTTTATTGTGCAAGTTTAAAATAGTATTTTTGATCAGCACGAGCTTCAGACTAGACGGAGCCTCAAGAAAGTGCAAACGGGAAAATGCAATTGTAGGGAAAGGAAACTTTATTTGGAGAGATGTCATACTACACTTATGGTGCTGAAAACTTTTCTGCAGAAATTAGTGTCAAAGTTGTGCACAATATTAGAACTGAAATGTATATTTTTCGTTTTATATCATGTTCCACTAATCTGTATACAGTTTTTAAAGCTGAAAAAAGTCGCGGTTTCGATCAACGAGGTGGCGGGGCCAGTGTGGATCACAGTGGGTTGTGCTAGTCTCTACTTATAATAAAGGAGAATGTGTGTGTTGGCGCTCTACACTACAGGCCGCTGGACCTTGAGCTACGAAATTTGACACAAACATACTTTGGAGGGTGGGAATGTGCAGAACAAAACTTATTTTTACACTGAAAAGTCACAAACCTATCTTTTTAATGATATCAATTAAGTTGTCGTAGAGGTTTTTTTTCTCTAATTTTAATAAATAATTTGCAAAAAATAGTTTTCATTGTTGCAATTAATTCAGTCAGTGTATACACAAATGATACTGAATTGAGTGTTTTGCTTACATTGTTGAAAGCTAAGGTAATATCCTAATGGATTTTTTTTTGTTTCATCAATTTTTTTGTGAAATCTGTAAACGAAATCCTTTAAGGTAGTAACTATATTTGGAAATATATCCAGTAAGCTGAAGGATTATGGTTGCTATGTTTTAATTCTTTTTTTATCAGCATGTTTTAATCCAGCCAAGGCATTGCAAGATGTAAAATTTGCCGCGCCATTTTCATATTGGAATCAAATGAGTGTTTTGCGTAAGGAATTAGAAGTAAAGGCGGTGCCGATGAGGTGCATTTAGATGTTAGATGACACATGAAGTTATTAGATATTTTAGTTTTCCCTAATAATTCCATCAACAAGTGATCAAAACAGTCGATGGAAGTAGCAAAAAATACAACTTTTCATCTGTCTTCTTAATCTCTTAACCGACCGACCGAAAACAGTCGGAAAAATTCACTCGTCGCCTTGTCCGTAATTTTGTCAAATGTGATGAGGCCGAATGGACGATAAGTGGAACAGATGTCGGTCATTAACCGTTAATAGGTTGTCAAATTCAGACACATATCGCTTAGCTTGACCGTTTACTATATAATAACTTTAAGATGGGATTTAAATTATTAGATTCCCAGCTCTCCCGAAACGGTTCCTTTCTCGCCGCAGTCCCTGACTTGCACCTTCTTTTAGGAATCGGCATGGGTGTGGAGGGAGAAAGTAACGGCCGAAAGCGGGAGAGACCCTACTCAATATGGCGAAGAACGGAATATACATTCCTTTCAAACAATCGGGTGCAAAATTTGACGCAGACAGAGAGTTTGACCGCATTTCATTCACCTGCACGTAAATACACAGACGGTCACCCCATTGACGGTCCATAATTTGATACACAATTTGGATGTCAATTTTCATTCTTCTAGCGTTTTGGAGTTATCGTACACACGGACAGACACGGATCTCGTCTAAAATTTGAGGAAAAATTACAAATTAGGTTTTAGGGTGACATTCCAAATTTCACCCCACTAACTCAATCCGTTTTTGAGTTATCACACAGACGTAATTCCCAAAATGTGTTTTTCGGAATGAGGGAAGTCTAAAACGTGTCATCCAAATATCGGTTGACTTTCCCTTCTTGAGCTCAAATCAAAAGGGTCGCATTCACAATCAAGCTAGCCGATCAGGAAACTCGAGGTCTCTTGTACAAAAGGTCTTGAAGGATGAGGAGGCAAGGAAAATTTAGAAGTCGTCGGACCTTATCCTGAATCTATGTCTCGCTCTCAAAATTGTATTGAGAAATCATTCCACCATCTATTCAATTGAAAAGCATCGAACATTGAAGAATTTGTTGTCATTATACTACAGGAAAAAGTTTTCAAGAACATCAATGACTTCATTAGAATCAGATTGCAAAACAATCAAAGCTAACAGAATTTTTTTCGGAACAAAATTAAAATTTACTTAGAAACATTTCTGAAAGAAAGAAAACCGATTATTTTCATTGCAATAAATTTGTATAATGAGAATTATATTTTATTTAAACTGTGATGAAAATTCAAAAAAGAAAAAATGTGACTCAAGGAGGGTTATTGCAGTAAATGTTCTTTAATTATCAGTTCATTTATTTAATACATTTATAAAACAAAGTAAGACCAAAACACCAAAGAGAATTATAAAACAAAAGCTATTAAATAGCATTGTAATAAGAGCACGCAAAATGCATCCAAAAAAATGAAAACAAGGTTTGAAAAGCAGTGAACAACTAAGCATTTCTTTAATTACTTAAGACCCTTGAAAAATAATGGGGGGGGGGAATGAATCCGGTCGTGAAGGGTCACCTGCAGGCAGGGTTTTTTCTGTTAGGGCCCGACTTTCATAAAAAAAACTTGACTCCTCGTGTCCAGGAATGGCGCTAGAGTTTGTCCGACGGGGGGACCCGGCAGGGGAGACGAGTGTAATGAAATTTGTCTCAAATTTTCGCCTACTACAGTTGAATAGCCCGTACAAAAATTTTCCCCGACGGGATACCAAATTTTTCTCCGACAGGGGGGCACAGCATCGCCGACGGGGGGTGGCCTGCCCCCTTGGTCACCCCTCTGGCGCCACCCCTGCTCGTGTCCCGAAAAATTCCAAGAGAATTGAAAGTCTATGGAAGAATAACCAGCAAAAAACACTAATACAGCAAAATAAGTTCTCACATGTACATAAATCCAGTTAAAGAACCAAATAAATTTTGGATTAAAAACCAAAAACATCAGGCGTCGATTCACCACCATTAAAACAAAATATATAAAAAGAGGAAAAAAGAACATGACTTGCCTCTACTGCCGAGACAACCATAACTATCCAGCTCCAATACAGTCCAGAAAAATTCTCACTTTATTACTGGAAATCATTTATTTCAAAGTTGGAATTTGTTAAATTTTAAAATTTGTTAATGATATTCGACTTGCAATGCTGAACTGCAGCACCCCCAGCATTTTTCAGAGTATAAATTTATTCATTAATGTGTTTAATTTTGAAAGTAATATTTAAATCCCTCAATAATTAACGCAATTTATGTACCTTTCAGCGCTTTTAGTTTTCAGAAGAAACGCAGGGAAAAATTGAGGCGCTGAGTTTCTCGATATTTTTTCCCTGTGCCTCTTTTCCAGATTTCCTTCGGTTACGCGTTTTTCCCATTATAGCTTTCAAGTGATTGCTGAAATTTTCCTGCAGTTCCAGAAATGTTCTAACAACGTAATTCAACTGCGGGTTTTTTTTCTTTTTGCGATTGCAAAATGAATGATAATTAATGATAAAGAAAAAGTGAAATTAAAAAAGTTTATTAATGTTGGTGGGACAGCCATCATAACAGACTTTACAGAGTCTCAATAGATGGCGCTAGTTGTCCAGAATTGTTACAGGTTCGCCTTTACATCTGTAAATCTATTTCTTTATACTTATTAGTTTTGGTTTCTATTTTACCTAATAATTTCTGTGCTGGAATTCTTCGGAATGAGCGTCAGTCGTGAAAGTTCCCATAATGAATTCTAAATGTACACATTTTGTATGGTATTTTGGAAAAAGTGTGTCATGTGTAAGTGTAAAAAATACAGATGTAATGTGAAAAAATGAAGACAAAGAGTTTTATATCCTGAGCTTTTCTTTTTGAGCAGGTGAAAAAGTGTGCTCTGTTTATTTTGTAATTTTTTTTATAACTTTCATATGGGCCCGGTGGGATAGTGGTAAGGTCTCCATCTCGGAGACCCTACCACTAGCTCTCTTAGGGTTCGAAATCCGATTCCACTTAAGGTGTTTATTCGCCTGGTGCACGCTAAATCTGACGTGGGTCAAACGTCTTCCCGCTGGTGTGGTTGGAGAGGAAGGCGCCAGCTCAGGTGCCGGCATCTGACAAGGTTTGCCATACGTCCCGTAATATGGGACAGCCACCGTATTTCACTAATCAATCCCGTTATTTGTCCCGTTTTCTCGATATTGGCAATACTGAGAGTCCATTCAACCAGTTTGTATATCTAAAAGATTATTTAGAGTAAAATAATACCAACCAAAACTGCTAAGCAACTATAAAATTGAGTATGGAAGAGAAATGGCAGAAATTTTTGGCAGATACAAAGTATATTGATCAGAAGACATGTCTGATAAAGCTATCTGAATACGTATTTGCCATTCCAGCCCACAATGCAAATGTTGAGAGAATATTTTCGCTAATGCCAATTCAGTGGTCGAACGAAAGAAACAGGTTGTCAGTGGAGACAATTGAAGCAATTTTGATTTGTCATTATCATTATAAAATGGCTTGCGCCCAATCTTATAATTATATGAAAGAAAAAAAAATATTATTAAGAAAATAAAATCAACTTTAAATTATGACGGAGCTAAAAAGGATTAGCCTTGTATCTTTTTATAATTCTACGTGTTCATTTTATTAGAATGCTTACAGTTTATTGATTTTTTTATCAGAGTCAAATAAACCATTACCTACCCACTTTTTTCATGTTACATTATTAGCGTCCCTACATATGAGCGCGGCTCAAAATGATAAGGTCTGCCCCCAAATAGCCCTCGAGTAGCTTCAAAAAGGAATAGCTTCATTTTTCCATTGTGTCTTGAATAAAATTTTTTGTAACCCATATTATTTTTTGATCATTTTTACTTGCAAATGCTGAAGTATTTGAAAGAAGCGCTTTCAAAATTCCCGCGACCCTAATATTATTTTGTGGGATTCTATGTATTCCGTAACTCATAGTTAAAAAAGCTATGACATAAAATAATACACGGGTAGCTTCAAGAAGCATAATTTCTTCAAAATACGCATAACTGTAACAAAAACTATCTGAGAACTCCCACAATACAAGTAATGCAATATATATAAGAGAAAGATGGCTTTTATCTTCATAGTTTCAGTTTTTATATCAGTGTTGGAACTCTGCTTTTCAACATTATAAATCGAATCAGTTACCTGCAGTTGCGATGATTTCAGCGGATAAATGCGGTACACTGAGGGGGAAGATTTAGAAATGACGATTACATTGCACAAGACGCCACTGATAATAATATACTAAAATGAATACGAAATCTTATCGAAAACTAGACCTCTACAGTTGTAAAGTATACAGTTAAAATAAGCAGCTGATATCGAACCAAGATTCGTTAGTACATCGTTTTGAAGAGGACCCTTGAATGAAGTCCTAAAAAGTTTTTACTGTAATTTCCGTTATTATTTATTTTCTCCTCTTATCGAATTATTCCTTTTATGGTTTTCGTACCAGGCTGGAGGGGTAAAATACCCGACGGCCCAGGATAAGGAAAAATATATTTTTTCTTATTTCAAGTGCCAACTTTTGATCCATGAAAAATGGGCATGAGTTGAAATAGAATTTGACATTTATTTTGTTTGAATCACACATTCTCATTATACTAGAAGATCTAAGACGGGCTTTTAGCTTGCCCTCAGATCTGATTGTCGCAGCAAAAGTTGTAGTAGAAAATCTCATGCACATTGGCAGAGTGCTTAAGGGCAAAAACAGAAATGAAGAATCAATTGACACCAACTTTCGATAACTTTATTTTTAACAATTACTTTCGTTTTGCCTAAGTAAAAATAATGAAAAATCCATTAACAGAAGAAAATGCATTACCAAATACCAAATTTAAAAAATGCTGAATTGATGAATGCAAATCTTTAAGTAAAGGGGGAGCTTTTCAGTATAAGAACGGTTAAGGAAAGAAATATTAAATGCAAAATATATAAATATTCAATTCCAAAATTAAGTTCGAAAAAGAAAGAACCCTTTGAACGAAAAGGAAAGATCTCCGAGAAGTGGAAAAATAAATTAATTTTATTATAATTTCTAATAAAAGGAGTCCCGCTTCCATGAGTCAACATAAAATAAGCTAAAATAAACCCTATCATAGCTCCTATTTGATATTAAATCATCATAGAATCCAAACAGTATCCCTGTGTATGCTAATGTGTAAAACCGCCATGCGTGGATAATTATTATATATATTAATCGAAATTACGGTATGTGGTACTAAATCAGGTTTTCGCAACAATACATGACGTGAGCGGGCAACAGGAAGAAAGACTGCTGACTCATTCATAATTCGAAAAGGTATGCTGGTATTTCGACCCTGTTTGGTACATCCAACATGAAAAAAAGTATTAGATTTTGAAACAAGTTTTGAAAAGGGCAAACGCGTTTAGTCAATTATTTTGAAAAATAAAATTCTTTGCCCAAGTGACGCTTTATCTGATAAATCGGAATGAACGACGAGAAACTAAGGGCTGCTAATCAATTTCTTGTTTAGTAGTCAGATTAAATTAAATATGTCAGATTGAATATTTGATTTTAATTGCGAAAGTTAGCCGAAATTTGGAAAAATTCACATTTTTACGATAATTTTTACCATTTTTCAATTGGCCTCTTCCCGAATGTAATAGCTCAAATTCTTTTGTATTAGAACCACAGAAAGTAATGTTTAAATATTATTTAAATCCATCAACATCTTCCAGTCTCGCACCTGGTGTTTTTCTTTTCTTTTCTTTATTGAATACAAGTTTAAATGTTCAAAAACAAATTATTTTAGACCATTAGTAATATTTATGAACAGATTTTTTTATTGTTTTTGTGTGAAGAGTCGCAAGTCCAAGAAAATCATGTTGAACAATTGAACATCTCCGTTTTCACTCATTCTTAGCTGAAGGTACTTTGAAATCTGATTTCCGGCATCTGTTTCAAAACCTTGACGGTAAATCAACGGGTTTGAGGGGGCCAATAGTTGAAAAGCTAAGTGGCTGCGGAAAACGTCCAGTGATTGGCTTCAAGAGTGTTGACTGTCAGATCCCCACAATAGACAGTAGTAAACTAAGTAAGGATCAGCAATATTTGCTCGATATTTCCATGGCAATGAAGTCAGGAAACGGTAAAGAGGATTTGGTTGTACGAGATCCTGGTCCCTTGTCACACTCGAGGTGGTTGACAACAGCAAATAGAACTCTCAGATTATACTTAAGTGAAGAAAGTCCCACACCTGAACTTCAAGAAATAGTTGTATTTATTTTGAAGTCTTACATGCCAATATGGTTTACTATTAAAACAAATAAAAACTTTACAGAGGGACCAAAACTTTTGAACCAATCAATACAATCTTCAAGGTACCTGCCTGAAGATTTACGTAATCTTGTCGACCCTGTGATCAAACGAAATGGCTTTTTCGCTCATCCAGAACATTTAATGTTAGCCATGACACAAGATAATACAAAACTCATAAGAGAGCTCGGACTTCGACGAGTTCTAAAGGCGAGACAGTTAGATCAAAAGAGAACAACTATCAGAACATTCATACTGCCAAAACTCAATTTCAAGGCTCAAGACTTCTCAGAAATAATTAACTGGATGGACTGTGATTAATCTTCTCCTCCATTATTAAAAGATAGCAGTGACGATGAGATTAAATCACATATTCAAAGTGACTCAGTCCCTAATTGGGATATAACATTCAAGACATGCCCAGTTCACAAGAGCAGTTGAACGATGTGTGAAACTCGTGACAGAAGCCTCAGGAAAAGTTTGTGGAGCTGAGTCTAGGGATGGTTTTATCAGAATGACTCTGCTTTCAAGGTCAACCATGCCTAACTTCGCCCATAAATCAGATTTCGGAGTACCTTCAGATAGGAGTGAGTGAAAACGGAGATGTTCAATTGTTCAACATGATTTTCTTGGACTTGCGACTCTTCACAAAAAAACAATAAAAGAATCTGTTTATAAATATTACTAATGGTCTAAAATAATTTGTTTTTGAACATTTAAACTTGTATTCAATAAAGAAAAAAAGAAACACCTGGTAAGTTGGTAGTATTTTTTTTCCTTGAACTGTAATCTACATTTATTTCTAAATTTTTTTCAAAATTTCATTAAATTTGAAGACAATGCGAGACCGGAAGATGTTGATGGATTTTTAGTTTCCCCAATTTGCAACTTTACCGCGGTATTACGACTTGGAAAAAAAAATTTGAATTTTTTTCGGCCGACCCTAATATACATACAAAAGACAATCAAATCAGTAGTAAAAAATATAGAGAAACAAAAAAACAAGCATAAACAACAAAACGTAAAAAACGTTAATCGAATTCTCCCCAACTCATTGCTTTGGCGCGCATTCACGCAATATGATACTTTGAAAACTTCCGGTCTCCTTTCAGTTCTATGTCTTCGTCCATGCTGCTTGCATCTCCCCATATTTTACGGTATGAACTTTTTTGTATATCCTAACACTCGGGGTGAAGACAGTATTCAGTTAGCTTATAGCTAACACTGTTCGCAGAAAGTGTTGGAATTTTTCTAATTATTTTATGGTTAGTATGGATAGTTAATACGGATTTCACCTTCCCTGAAGACGCATCCGTTCTTTTTTACTTTCTCGTATACGAAGTATACAAAGAGAAAGTATTGTAATCGTCAAAAAATTCGAACTCGAGATTTTGACGGATCTGCACGTTTTAGACCTCCCTGAGTCCGAAAAACACAATTTTAGAATTATGCCTGTTTGTCTGTGAACACGATAACTCAAAAACTATTAAAGCTACGAAGATGAAATTTGGTATGTGGTCTTTAAACATAATTTGTAGGTTTCTATCAAATTTTGGACAAAATCCGTCAAAGGGAAGTCTGTCTATCTGTATGTCCGCGGTCATGTGAACACTATAACTCAAAAACTTGAATAGCTAGATGGATAAAATTTGGTACACAGTTTTATCGTCATGAATGAAGGTTTGTATAAAATTTTGGGCCAAATCCGTCAACGGGTTGACTGTCTGTCGGTCTGTATAATCGCATACTTGTATCTCATAAGCCCTTTGTCTTACATAAATAAAACTTGATATCGCGGATGCTAACATTAATTATAGATCTGTGCCCAATTTTCATCTCAATCGGTTGAAAAACAAGCGTTCAAATTGCATATTTAGTTCAAGATGCACATTACGACTGTGTGTTGGCGAGCGTTTCGCTTATTTTACTTAAGTGAGTATGGTTGGCGTTTGACCTTGGCGGAAATTGTAGCGAGCCGCAAACATGCGCTTCGGAAATTTTGGCAATCCCCAAAACGAAACATTTTGACGTTCTCCAGATGGACTCCTGTGATTACCAGAGGTGTAGTGAAATGTTGTGCGATATCTGTAGTAAGATTTCGTACTCAAAAACGTTAAATAAAGTTCTAGTTCCTCAGCGCGCGTAAAAATTGAGAACATACGCAATTCTTTTTTGTAAAATATTAAGTTTCAGGAATTCATGAATTTGATATGTTTCATTGTTACCCCGATAATATTTACCTACCCACTGAGTGTTTACCCACCCCACATTACTCTTCGTATGCGAGAAAGTTTCGGGGAGGCCACTCCCGCTGGTTACTGAAATACTTTCCATCCTTTTGTCTCTCCATTGAAATTAGTTTTTTGATATATTTCCACAACACTTCTAGAATTGCAGCATTTATTGCGCATTGGTTGCGTTTGTGTTTTATTTTATTTCTATTATTATCCCCTTTCGTTTATTCTTATATAATTTTTATCCTTATTGAAACTGTCGGTATTTTATTTCGATCAGTTTATTGCATTGCTTTTTTATGTTTTGTTGTTTAAGATTGTTTTTTGTTTTTATGTATCTTTTACTACTGATTTGATTTTTTTCTGGTATATATATATATATATATATATATATATATATATATATATATATATTAAAAATCTAATTTCAATGGAGAGACAAAAGGATGGAAAATGTTTGAATAAAAAAGAACGCATGCTTTTCTTCAGGGAAGGTGAAATCCGGACTAACTATCCATACTAACCATAAAATAATTAGAAAAATCCCAACACATTCTGCGAGCAGTGTTAGCAATAAGATAATAGAACACTATCTTCACCCTGAGTGTTAGGATACACAAAAAGCCAAATAAAAATGACCAAGAATTAAAAATGCACATACCGTAAAATGGGAAGATGCAAGCATCATGGAAGAAGGCACAGAACTGAATGTTTCGCGTCGTAAAGGGGACCGGATGTTTTCAAAGTATCATATTACGTGAATTCGCGCCAAAGCTTTGAGTTGGGGGAGAGTTCTATTAAGATTACGTTGGAGACAGAGAAAGCGATGAAAAATATACAAAAATTAAAGAAAGAAGAGCAAAGACAAAAAAATGAAAAAGAAACATTATAAAATTAATGGGAAAAAGGTATAAATTAAACCATTTTTTGACACAAGGAAAGAGCTTTTCATGTCCACTGGCCAATTTGTTTCTGCACTTTTTTGAACGTAATATCGCTATTAATTTGAATTCAGATTTTAGATTCATTGATGACCTTATTATATTCAACCATAAAGATTTCAATGTAACTTATAATAATCTGTATCCAAATGAACTTAAATTAATCCAAACCAGTAACTTTCAAGAACCTGTTACTTTTCTGGATCTAATTAATGAATGCTAAAATACTTTAAAAATAAATATTTATGTCAAAAGAAATGGTTTTAAATTCAACGTCAATAGATATATTTACTGGAACTCAAATATCTCTTCAAAAATTTATAAAAACACTATCATAAATCAACTCATTAGGAAAAACAAAACATGCAACAATAGAAATTCCGTTAAAAAACAAATTCAGCTCCTTAGAAATAACTTTAATAGTAATAAGTTCCCACCTCCTTCTACGACCCTTTAATTAATGGCTGTAAGATGTAAGTAAAGGATTGCATATTAGAGCTATGTTGACGCAGTTTTAAACTGTGGTGACCACTGGGACCGACTGATTTTGAATAGGGCATTTGGTAGTTGAAGGCTCCCCCCCTCATGTATATCATCAGTAATGGAATCTGTCTCATCTGCTGCCAAGGCGCGAGCATAAGAGACGTTAGGACGAATTTTCTGCATTCCCTGAGGCTGCTGCGTCCTGGAAGGTTCAGGATTGTACCTGTTGGTGTGGGGGGTAATTTTGAATTTAGGGGTGACAGATTTTTTGCCACCTTGTTTAGGGAATTTGGGACACCGGCGCCATTTCGCCGCATGGTCTACTCCGCAGTTAGCACAAGTTAGCTTGTCTCCAAAAGCTAAGGCGAATTCATTGGCTGAATTTGGGCCGGCGCATTTGACACACTTTTGCGGCAAACGACATCCAGCACTGGAGTGAAAAAATGTTTGGCAACGCCAGCATTTTGCAGCAGCCTTTACTCATAAATTGATTTCGCTGCTCCCTTGCTGTTTGCAGTCTGCAAGTAAACGAGGGGCATTGGGGATTTGTTCTGAAATTTAGTCAGCCTGTTAATGCTGATAATATCAAAATTCTCTTTAGAGATTTCTTTTTTAATTATATCAAGCGAAATACAAGGTGGAAGTCCTCTAATTACAATTTTGAAGGGTTTATCCTGCTTGAGGTTGAAAGTTTTGAATTCCGCCCCTTGATAATCAAGTAGGCGGGACATTCCTCTTCTGTCTCAATAGTCAGTTTTAAGAACTTATTACTCATTTTAGACCGAAAAGAGGGGCTGTGGCCTCAAACTTAGCCATCATTTTCCTCAAACCCTGCGGTGTCATTGACCCTCGGCCAGGGACGTGGTGAAGGGGGGGGGGTGCGACACACCCCTCCCCAGATTTTTTCCCGAGTCGGCCATCTGTCGACAAAATTTAATGAAATAATTCAATATAATATTTCATTCTGCACGCCGAGGGCGTTTGGATAAATATGAACTCAGTCTTAATGAAAGAATGTGAAATTTCATTACTTAAGTCGATATTTTTGCGAAATATTTACTGCCACTTAGTTGAAATAATTTATTTATAGAAAGAAAACTTATTACTGACTGCAAAATCGGCAAAACCATGTTTGTTTGAAAAGAGTAATGAATATATAAATCAAAAGACAAATCTATACAGAAATCCCATAAAGTCTGTGTCAAATGTTAGTTAAAGAATAAAATTTAAAAAATATTTAATGAAAGAAATGAATTTCAACAAATAAAATATAAGAATCATAATGTTATGGTAAAAACACATGATGACGTTGCATTAAGTTCAATAAAAGGAAAATGAAATAAGTTGTTTCAGTTACTTCATAGAAAAGCTTTTATATAATTTTCCTCTTACGTATAGAGGAACTTTCCCGTTGGAGTCTAATCTGCCACCATATGTGTATCCCACCTTCCTTGATATGTTTTCTCCATTACTTTGGCATCCGAAGTCTTTTCTTAAAGGTGTGTTCATTTTTGTTACTTTCTGTATTCTTAGCATAAGTTCTGAACTAACAAATAATATTCTAGTTTTGGAGCTTAGTTTTGCAAATGGTACCCTAAATTGTTGACCTGCGGCATTTCATCGACAAAATGATGTATGATGATTAAGAACTAAAAGTAATTTCACATATTTTTGACAACTTTGAAAGGAATCTGTGACATGAAGTAGTAGACTGATTTTGGTAAAATAATATTTATTACTTTTAAGAAGATTATACTTAACAGCTAACGCTATAATAAAGAGATTAAGAGAAATTTTCAAAATTAATGAAAAACAGTTAAATTTTTCCACTTTTTAGGATTTTTAATGCCCATGCTGGAGCGGTATATATCAGTAAATTTAATTAATTTTTTTCCTAGTTTTATTTCTCGCCAATTCGCGAATTTTCCCGCTGTATAGCGACACGAAAAAAATTTGACTTTTTTCGGCCCACCGTACTGCAAACACGATTGAAATGTTGACAATATGCATTATTTCAAAAACCAGAGCAGATTCGGCGATAGTAAAATTAGTTTTGAAATCAGCAGCCTTAAAATACCCTAAAACTGTTAAAATTTCCTTGGAAAATGAAAGAAAAAAAGCTTTTTTTTGGTTCCCCAGTGTTATCAACTGGCGTCCTCACATTATTGCAGGAAGGGGCGGATGAAAGGCCCCGGGCCAATAGTGTTAGAGTAGAACATTCGCACATTACATCACTAAGTTTCAGAAACCTCACGCCTTTTTAAATAGAGCTGATTGGTTGTCGTATTAATGTTTCTATTCGCTGTTTCACTGTATCATTATGAATCCCCATTGGCTGTTTTCTATCTTTTCAATCCTCTTTAAAATCTATATATATAAGTGACATACATTTTATCCTCACTGTGATTCTGCTATTCATGTATGATAGACCATGCTGTAAATTAACTGCTTTATCCGATCCAAAGGACTCTGAATCTTTTAACACAGGCATTTTCCACCATGGAGTGCTTATAATTCTAACAGCAGAGCGTGGTTATCCCTCTTCCCTCGCCCATGTTTATACTTTGATGCGTTAAGCGGCAAAGCAGGTCTATCGTACTAAGATTTATTGCTCGTGAGTTTCATTTCTTCCTCTCCACCAGGATGTACGAACAATGGCTTTAAACAGAGAATATACAGTCACTCCATTTGACGGAGCTAATTTTTCTGTTTGGAACAGGAGAGTAAAAGCAATATTTGCTGCGAAAGAATTGGATAGCTTTTTAGAAAAAGAAGCTGACGCTACTAATGATACAGAAGTATCAAAATCAAAGAAAGCGTATGCCATTCTGCTGACTTTGTTGGATGATAAAATTTCATGTTCTTTACAAAAGGAGACATCGCTTTTAAGATTTGGAAGGCCCTTATATCTACGTACGAAGCTAAAGGTGATGTGAACCAGATTTTAACGCGTAAAAGACTAGCAATAATAAGAAAGAGCAAAGAAAGTTCAATGCGACAGCATATCGACGAGATTGTAAAGCTCGTATCGGACATACGGCACTTAAATACGTAAGTGACATTGACTCTATCGTTTACATTTTGATGTCCTTACCCAAAGAATATGAATCAGTCAAAGTTGCTTTAGAGAATCAACCTAATGTAAATTTAACTTTGGAATTCGTGTCTTAAAGATTAACAGATTCCGAAGCTTTAATGAATGACTCTAAATTTGTTGATAAATCCTCTATTAAATATCCCTCAGATAATGTAACTTTTGCGGCTAAACATAAGAAACTCATCTGAAACTTTTTCTCTAAGAAAGGTCACACTTCTAAATTTTGTAGATTAAAAGCTTCCAAATGCTTTTCCTGCGGCAAGGCCGGACATTACAAGCGCGATTGCCCCGTGTCTAAGACAGCAGCAGATTTTGGTGCAAGGCATTCGACCTATGAAATAACTTTTGCAGCAGGAACTTTAAAAGAAGATAAATTCATCATTGACTCTGGTGCAACTTGTCATATGTGTTCGAGAAAAAAATGGTTCAGCTCTCTGGAACCAGCATCTGGAAGTACGCCTTCAAATCTACAGTTCTTCAAGTAGAAGGAATCGGAATTATTCGAGGTGAAATTTCCAATAATGTTAATTTGAATTTAAAATATGTGCTTTATGTTACAAATTTAAATGGACAGTTGTTATCAGTACAAAAGATAGAGGCTGCTGGAATTTGTGTTATCTTCAAGAAAGAAGAAGTATTTCTTGAAAAAGAAAACAAGTGTTTAATTATTCGGTCACCGAAAGAATTGTGGATAATATATCAGTGATTTTATACCCCATTGTGAAACTGCGCTCAAGTCGGATATTAATGATCTGTGGCACAGAAGGTGTGGTCACTCGTGCAACCAATCCCTGAAGCAGTTAGGAATACCAACTATTCTCATCTTTTTGTGAAGTTTGCACGCGTGCTAAACAGTGTGCAACACCTGTTGGAAAAGATCCTAGGAGAAGGGAAACTGTACCCATGGTGATGATTCACACGGATATTTGCGGACCGATTGTGCCCAAGACTTTTGCAGGTCAGCAATATTTTATGATTCTTATAGATGATTATTCCCGTTTTAATGAAGTGCGATTACTTAAAAGAAAAAGTGATGCAGCTTAATAATATGGCATAGAACAATTAAATAAGATTAACTCTTAATATTTACATTTTTATCTTCTTTCGAGGCATTGTGCATGGATTTTGGTAACTTTATTATTTTACATCTCTTTCGACAATTATGGAGTATTCCAAAAAGTGAAAAATAATTGTATGTTGTTCAGAATTCATATATTATTGCAATTTTTCTCATTTCGACCGAGTAAAATGTTAGTTACTAATGAAAATTTCCGAGTTTATTTGATTTACTCGTATATTCTTGTATCTCATAATTCGCGCGTTTTTCTTAGCATCAAGTTTATGTTCTATTCGAATGATCTTTGAAACTTCTTAAAATGTGGCAATATTTTAAGTATATGAAAAAGGTATTTTTAATTATCACGAACGATTAATAAAAGTAATCTAGCTCCATAACTTTATTATATCATTAAATTATCTGAAAGACTTTCAGAATGATCCGAATTCGGTCTTCAATTTAAAAGTAGTAATTTATGGACCTTTTTCAATAACACTTCCTTTACGTACATGAAGACTTGCCTTTAAAAAATTTCATATAATTAAAAAAAGAGAGATCAAATAGTTTATCACAGACTACACTTCTTAAAGAGAATAGGCAGATGAAAGAAAAATAAAAAGGTTCCTTGATTTTAATATTTGAGATCACAGATCACATTTCTTATTTTTATCATAGAAAATAGTTATTTACTTCTCCCCAAGGTAATTTTGATAAGAATAACCATTTTCTTTTATACTAAGCGTTAACAAAAAGGAAAGTATATAATTTTTTAAATTATTATTCACATGTAAGTGGTTTTTTCGATAGATAAAGAGATTTTCACACATTTTAGAAATTCTTTTCCAGTATTTTCTAACATATCAAAAGTTTCACACCAACAACTGTTTGAATTTTTTTTATTTGAGCCCTATCTAAGTCATTAAAGATAGAACAGATAAAATGTTCTGTGAAATTTTAGCAAAATTTCATTAAAAACTTTCGAATTGTTTTTATAAAATTTGTTTTTTAACCATTTTTGGGAACTATTCGTATGATATCGTTCACATTAAAGAGCTGTCCGTATAAAAATGACCATCGTGAAATTCTTTGTAATGTGTAAATCATATCAACTCAAAAATGCATTATATTATTTTTTTACAGTTATTTGCACTTTTAATATTTTCACTCCCCATCATAAAAATTCCGAAACAAAATGAGGATCACATTTTGGAAGAAAAAGTGAGGAGGGGGTGCAGTTTCGGTATTTGCTCTAGGCACCATTTTATGCAGGTACGCCACTGGTCACATTCTCTCACGGCATATATCAATAGAACATTGTCAGTGATTGCTTTGTCTATAGCAATGTGAAGACATGTTTCCTTTTCCTGGCTTTAGGGAATACACGTTGTCAAAGATGCAGATGCCTATTTAGATGACGACATCTTCACCTATCACAACCACAGATTGATGAGTAGGTGCCAAGAGTAGAGCTGTCTTCACAATTAAACAATTAGCATCTTCGTCTGCTTCTTTGCACGCCATGTTTACTGATGCGAACTTGTTCATAAGGATGGAGATGAGTATATTCTTGCTCTTCTAACTGGCCAGGATTTTTTTTTTTTTTTTTTTTTGCGAAACATTTAGCACCATAGTTTCATCAAGCATTACATCACTCGACATCTGCTCCCTTCTGGTCTTCTGCTCATCTCCTGGCCCACTCTGCACATTTAGTGCCTCCTACTGTTTCATTTAGAAGGTCAAAAATGCCTTGAGCAGTTGATTCGAACGACTTCACTTAATGGATGAAAACGTTGAACCCCTGTGTACCGTCCTCCCTCCACAACATAAGCACTGCCTTCAGCATTAATATCTTGTGTACACCATGAGGATTCTCATCCAAAGGAGGTAATGGAAAGGGTTCATACGTTAGGTAAACCTCCTTCATCTGATAGCTTTCTGATTTTGATTCGCTGGAAGACTGTGATAGGTGGCATGCTAATGACTATAATGACTGCTTTCACAATGTACCTTGATTGCACTACTCATTAGAGCCATGGGCTTTCATTGAAAGGATTGTGTTGACAAACAGTTCTTACTTTCATCTCATACTTTCTTCATTACTTCGTACATACTTAATATACAATTAGAATACCTAATGAATGCTTCTTGTGCTTTCATATTTGCCTCTTTCCGTTTTTCTATTCAAGTTGCAAACCAGTAGCAAACTGAAGTAAGTTTGCCTGATACTGGCTTAGTAGAGTTAGATTAATGTGCAGTTTAGAAGCTACATGAAAGATACTTGGGTTTGAATTTCATAATTTTGAACCATAGTCAGTTAAAGAGGACAGCTGGAACGCCCTCTCCAAGCTTCCACACCACACTAGTGGTCTGTTATGGGTGCTCCAACATATATGTATGCATAAAAAAGTAAATATTTTTGTAGCAACTTCTAAAATTATATTAATATTACTAAATAAATTATATTTAGTTCATTTTTTATGTGAGACAATTAGTTCAAAAATCAAAAATGAAATAAAAATGCATCCAAAATGAAATAATACAAAAATCTTTAGATGCATAAATTCAAAGTTCTAAGTTCGTAAATGAAATTGAAAGTGAAGAGAATAGTAATTGGATGTAGTTATTAGCTGCTACTGCTCAAATATTTATTTGAAATTGTTGCTGAAATTTGAAATGCACTTTAATTTTAACAAAAATGGTATAAGAATTTTAAAAAAAAAATTGAAATAAATAATGTAATGAACTCTATAATTCGATCCAATATTAGACAGTTTTTAAAACATTATCAATCATATGCCATATTCATTCATAATTTGATATTTCATTATCTGTTTCGCTCTGATTGTGGTATTCTAATTGAGTTTGTTGAAGGATTGGTAAAGCATGCATAATTTGAAACAGGAATAAAAGTTTGATAAAATTCCGCAAAAAAGTGGTATAGCATTAAGTTTAATATCACAGAAAAGGTCATTTTCTACATTTCAAAATGGATTTGATGTGGTTTACAGGTAAAATGGGTTTAAAATGCTTGACAATTGTAAAATATAAGCATTTAAATTTAGAAGAGGGCTTTTCAAGGTAGAGAACTGGGGTAACCTTTGTCTTGCACTTTCCAAGAGAAAACGTTTCGGTGACCTTGCCCACGAAGGGTGTTGTCCATTCTGTGACCTTCAACGATTTGCGAGCAGTAGTTAATGCTTTCAAAGAGATTTCAAAATTCGTCGAAATAATATACAGAGTTTAAACTAACAACATTAGAAAGATGAAAATTCGCACTTTAAAATGGTACAAAAATAATTTTCTTCCGATAATTATTTCGGAAGTTTTGCTTGAAAAAACGGCCTAGACCGGCCAAAATTTGTCTAATTTTTAAATAATTAAAATTTGAATAAAAAATTGAAAAAAATGGCTCCGAGGTGCACATTCCCACCCTCCAAAGTATACATGTACCAAATTTGGTAGCTCTATGTTCAACGGTCTGTTCTGTAGACCGCCAACAGACACACAGACAGACATTCATATTTATTATTAGTAGAGATTTATTCCAATTTATAGTATAAAACATGTGGCAATAATTAAAATTATATAGAATTTCAGAAAATTGAAAAATTGCATATCTCAAAAATATAGACATCGTCTTATTTTAAACTGAAAAAAGATTTTTGATTATTATCTGTTCTTTAAAATCGTTATTTTCCCTTGACGTCTATTTATTAACAGTCCTTCTAAATAAGTATCGTCAGATTTTTGTGACTTCTATAGCTTTAAAATAATTTTTCAGCTTGTTCTAGAATGACTACTTAGTGTTTTTATAACTTCATGGAAATGCCGAATATTAAAAGAGATTGCAAAGGAGAAGGTTGCTGGCCTTGTTACAGTGTGCTGTGCGTGTGCGTGCGTGCGTGCGTGCGTGCGTGCGTGCGTGCGTGCGGTGTGCGTGTGTGTGTGTGTGTGTGTGTGTGTGTGTGTGAGTATTATTGACAAATAGTCTCATGTGGTAGACAAAAGAAAGCATCTGTGCTGGATGACAAGCTAATATTAAGCAGAGAAAAATATCATTGTGATGAATTGCATCAGAAATTGGAATATCTAAAAACATGAATTACAGAAGAATTAGAGATTTTATAAGAATAATTCCCAAGTAAATGTTAAAGAAGAGACATTTGAAAGCACACTATTAAAACAGAACAGCACAAAGAAATGATGTTCATAACGATAAATGGCTTTCAACCATGTTGAGTTGTGAGAAGTGGAATTCAGAGAGACACAATGGATAGAAATTTTACAGGGAAAAAACGAACCCAAAAAAATTTTATTGAATGTTGAATGACTTGGAGTAGTTTATAATGTTTTGGTAGCAAAAAATTGATCTCTAAGGGTTATCAGCAAATATTAGAACATCATTTGACTCCGTTATTGGTTTTGCTGGGAGAGCTTGTGTTTTTCAACATTGATGCATAAGCGAAAACTAAAAATGTGATTTCAAACAATGCTATTAATAAGTTAATTGCACTGTATCAGTTTGGACTGCCCTGCAGTTAATCCAAACTTAATCCTATGGAGAATATATGGGGAAGTATATGAAAATGGAAGCCAATATTTTTAGCAAGCAGCTTTGAAACACCAATTGAGCAAGCATGGTATTAATTGTCTCTAGAATTCATGGGGAAAAAGTAATCTCAATGGTAAATCGGGTATTTGAAATGACAAAAGTAATGGAAATAATGTTAAACATTTTTAAGTTTGTTGTTAAACTTTAAAATTTATCCATGAAACATTTTAATGTACAGGGTGATTATAGAAAATATTTGCCGATATATGACCCCGTAGCGAGCGTACCGTTATAGGGAGGAGAATAAAAATTTGTATGCAGGTATTATACAGTATGCACCCAAGAAAAATGTGCAAAACAATAGTCCAGCTCTCACAGTTACGGTTACAATGAAAAAGATTCAAAATTTTCAAATGACAACACCTCCTTTTTCATTGAAACGTTATCCTCACAGTAAAAAACTTAAAATGGAGTTGTAACGGTATTTTTAGTGCAAAAAATGACAGTGTTAGGCAGACGAAGAAAAAAGCGCAAATAACGAATAGTAAATCAAAGCTAGAAGAGCTTTTGTTTTTGTCTCTGCCTAGCGCCACCGTTTTTTAACCTAAAAATAAAGTTCAACTCCATTTTTAACTATGAGGATCACGTTCCCATGAAAAAAAAAGTAGGTGTTGCTATTTGAAAATTTCGAAATTTTGTCATTGCAATCGTAACTGTGAAAGCTGGGTTATAGTTTTGCACATCATTCTTGAGCGCATACCGTATAATGTCTGCATACAAAACTTTATTCCGCTACCTGTAACGGTATGCTCGCTAGGGGGTCATATATCGGCAAAGTATTCTTAGAATTACCCTGTATATAATTATGGGACACCTTTTTGTGATTTATTAAAATTAATAATACATTTTTTTGAGTTTTCCAATAAATTAACCCTAAATGATATTTCCTATAATATTTATAATCATACACATCTCATAATATATTAATTTTATTCTTAGTTTCTTTTGGGAATGGAAAGTCAGATGTCTATGTTTTCAGGTCACAAATCATTGTAATTGGTCTAAAGTAATATTCAAAAAGTTATTGAGGATTTAACAGCATGATACAGGAATGTTTTAACGCTGCGGAAATGATATTTCAAAATACTTTTGACTCTATGACAAACAGTAAATGTTAACATAGAATGCAGCAAGTATAAAGAAATTATCAAAATAAGATGGAGTATGTTTTTTGAAAGTTGGAAGGAATAAAGTTTTTGAATCCCAAAGTACTACTGAACAAAGAAACGTTTCTTTGTTTTCTAGCAGAAACCATTACGAGTTGATAATAATCACAAGAAAATGAAGCGAAAAATATATGAATATGCTTTCAGCTACCACTAAACATCCAATTGAATATTTGCGTTTATTTTGGTGAGCATTATGATAGAAAAACAGACAGAGCAGGATGCTTTCATTATTGTAAATATTCAATTGATTTCAGAACACTTCATATATATGTCTTTCTTAAAAACTAACACGATTCAATTAAGCAGAAGGAAGAAACTTGTGTCAAAATTTGATTCAAACGCTTTCATGCTGTTATTTTTTTAAGAAAACCTACAAGCATTCTTTCGAAACGAAATATTTATTTAGTCTCTTTTGCCGAGATAAGTTGATGCTCAAATGTATTTTCCCTGCGATTATTTTATTTACTGCCTTCTTCAGTTATTATTTAATGACATGAGCTATTCGAGAGTATTTCTGAATGCAATTCCACTTGAAATATCCAAATGGAATGAAGGAAGAATTTTCCTCATGAAACGAGTGCAGCAGTGAACGCCGGAGCCAGGAAGTTCTCACGGGCTCGCTTCCTTTCCACTGCTTCCTTCCGTCCTAGCTGGCGCACTCTGCTTTCGACACACTCCGAAAATCCTTTCACTCGCACGAATATTCAAATGAGATGGAATTGCAATTTTGGAGGGAATTAAAAGAAATTGAAAATACGTATGGAGGGATCCTAAGACTCGAAGGCCTGTTGCAGCTAAACTATTCGACACAGAACTTGTCAAATCTTATTAAAATATTCATTGTTTATCGGATATCTTTCAAGAAAAGTCATAGTTTTACTTACTTTTTTTACTAATGATATTTTTTTAAAAAAAGTCATATACATGTTAACTCTATGGGAAATTAGGAAAACTCTGTTTTCAGAGAAAAAGTAGCAGGCATTTTTTTATTTAAGAATTTAAGAATATTAGTTTAAAAATTCACATATAAGGCAATTGTCTTCTTCCTCTGCACCACTGCAACTTTCGTGGACCCAGCTAAGACATTTTCTACATTGGATTAGCCTTTCTCATTTATTTAAATTAGAAAATACATCATTAAAATATAAACCACCAACGTCTGATATGTTTTTATCGTCTTCATCGGAGGAATCATCATTACTGACTATTCCGGTCTTACGCCACTTGGAGTACCCGGTTTTACCCAGATGCAGAAATTTTAAAAAACGAAATAGAACCGCGCAAATATTGGTCTAAATCTTTATTGTTTGATAGGGTATAAATCCTTAGTAAACATATAATAAGCTGTACTAAATATAGTTTTTATAACTGTAATGATTATAAAATAAGGATGGTTTAAAATCAAACGAACATTATAGAGTTGACGTCTTAAAACAAATAAATCTTCACAGACGCAGTGAATTCAACAGCAAACTCACGCCACTATTACAGTTCCTTTTTCTTGACTTGTAGAGTGTAATTCAGTATCTGTCCGCTAAAAAGGAAAAATAACGGTGCCAGTATCAAGGGTCCCCGGTTTTACCCCACTTTCCCCTAATGCCCAAATTTGTTTATAATGTACTAATAAATGTATATGAAAAACGAAACTAAATTTTTATTTATTTCTGGACAAAGTGTTTCTTTTTGGACATCACCTTTTGTCGAAGCTGCTTCCAAATAATGTTCACTTTTATTCCAAGAGGTAGAAATTTCTTCAGGAACATTAGGAATCCAACTGAAGTCGTGTTTGGGGTGCTTCAATAACTTGTTTTCTAGATGGTTTTTTTCATCTTCTTTGTCATTACATAAACTTTTCACTCATAACGGAGGGTTCATGTGAAGAAGGGAGAGAAAGTCTCCTTTTGTAACTGACTTTTTTTATTTATTGCATGAACGTCGGATTGTAAAATAAAAATTTTAGCATAGCAAATAAGAGAAATTCAATTTCTTGCAATTTAGCAAATTGATTTTCGCCAACTTATGCCATTTATTAAGTCCTTTCAACCCCACCACCGAAAAAGAAATTAAAGCAATGTATTGTAACCAAAGAAAGGGTTTCTCCATTCTACAGTTTTATGTCAACAATCTATTCTAAATAATCTTTTAAATTTTAACAAATTGTTCTAAATTAAAATAATTTTTTGCACATTAATATTAAAAAGGAAATAAGAATCTATATTGAACACTCACAAAGATTTTTCATTTTAAAAAATTGTTAAAAAGTACTAGTTTGTTTTAATGACGAAATTCCACTGAAAGAAATGTTGGTTCTCAATTCTCGTTCTGCAGAACTCCTACCATTGACGAAATTTTAGATATAACGTATTATTGACGCCCGAGTTTATTTGTCTTGGTAGCTTTTATTTGTATAATTTGTTAGCTTTCTATAAATGCATTTCAACAGACAATTTAATAAGAGGATCGCTGGTTTTCTTTTTAAATATCAAATCTCTTTCACTCTTTGAAAAAAAACAATTTTCTCACTCTGAATTGAAAAAATTTGTTTAATGCATCATCAATGAATTGCCGGTCTTATTTTATGACTCAAAATGGATCCATGACAAAAACTGAGCATCGATAAAAAGAAACTCAAACCAATTTTTAGACATTTTTTTTCAACTGAAATCTTCTATTCCTTCGATCATAATATTTTTACTTGGCTCAAAAATGGTTACTTTCTTCCGTTGTCAGAAATGAAAATTGGTGTTAAATTGGGAAGGAAAGTAATTTCAAGTTCAAAAAGTTCCTTATTTTATTACTGACAAATGAGTACAGATAGAACCTATTTATTTGGTGTTTCTTTCAAAGTACAGATAGACCCTGTCCAAATATGCATTTTTACCATCGTTCATACAAATGCGGATTGTAAGCCTCCTTTTGCCACATCCTCAAGTCCCTTTGTCGCTGCACTTCTTCGGAACTTGAGAATCGTTGCTCTTTAGTAAATTCTTCAGTCGATGAAAAAGTCACATGGGACAAGATTAGAGGAATAAGCTAGTTGTGGAAGTACTAATAATCGGTACCCCAAAGCTTGGTAGCAGTGGTGTATGGCAGTAATAAGCAGTGCCGGGACGCTCTAACCTAGGTGACAAAAATCGCGCAGTTTTAAGAACATTTTCACAATTTTCTGTTATTTATTTCTCGTAAAAAATCAGTACCGGAACGGCGTTCCGCCTCCACTACACCCCTTGTGATGTCTCCCCTCTTTCACACGACAGCCAGACCGGCCACCCCAGCCGAAGTCCCCGAGGGAACGACACAAGAGGAGTGTAAGTGGGTGATAAAACTGCCGACCTTACGCAAACCTACAGGGGTCCAGCGGAGTGCGGTTTCTTTTGGCCCGCGTGTAAGCCGACAAAGATCTCCGGTTAAGAATGACCTCATCCAGTCAACACCATGAAGGAAGGCACACGACTGCGGTTGGGTGATTTGTCCAGCTTCAGGACGAATCACCAAGAGGTAATTCATCAACCACTCCCCTGGCCTTTGAAGGTAAGGTGTTTAAAAAGGGAGGAAAAAGAAAAGAGATGAGAGATGAAAAAGTAAAGAGGCGGAGAGCAATCTCCGTCGTGTTGGTTTTGAAAATCCGAAATCGGAATTGAGACGACGAACAGGCGTTTTGACCCCGTGTTAGCCGAAAGCATCTTGGCTCGAAAGTGTCCCTGTGGTGGACCGATGTATATTATTGAGCGTTTGTCAACCTCGATATTTTATACCGACCCTCGGTGTTTTCCATAACTCGCCCTGGGTTCTCCTTAGACTGCGGAGCTCTCATAGTTCACTGAACTTTAGCGATAGAGTTGCATCTCGGAGTATTCTCACCATTAGTAACTTCGACGAAGTCAAGTTACGTATTGTTCATTGACTCTCGCGATTTATATCCGGGACTTGGTTTATCTTTGGTCTTGCAATCTGTATATATCAAATATACGTACAGTGCAATATAGAAAATTAATCAAGATTTCATTAAATTTATAATGATGAAATTCTGGGACTTCTTTAAGTCTACTTATCCCTGATCAAACCCCGGTCACACTGGGCTACGACATTACACCCTTCTTGGTAGGACTTAAAAAGCTCTTCTATTAGGATTACATAATTTTCGTCTTTTTTTTTTTTGCTGTTTTTTTTCCTAAAGATCCTTTAGTCGCCTTCATAAACAATTTCCAAGTTGCTAATTCCTTTTGATTAAGCTTACTTTCAAAACAGGGTCGCAAATCAACATTCTAATTTGATGTCCAACAAAAATATTCTCTTTAAGTTTGGATTCACTTAATTGAGGATAAAGTCCTCTTAAATGTTTAAATATTCTTAACTTCTTTGTCCAAGGCCTTCACAAAATTTTTAATCAGTCCTAATTTAATGTGAAAAAGTGGAAGAAGAATCTTTTTCCGGTTCAACAAGAGGGGTATACTTATACTTTACATTACTAGTTCCAGGCTGAACAGGGGTTCTGCTTGGCCATTCTTTTTTCACAAAATGCAACTCTGTTGCTCTGCTGTCCCATAAACAAAAAAAATACAATAATATATCCCACAAACATAAAAAAATATCAATAATACTTTGTAACTCCACCTTGAGGACCCATTAAAATAGCAATGACCCCCCACAAATATACCAAATAAATTGTTTGTGCTTAGTTGCATTTAGAATAGTCTCCATGTTAGCGTACATTTTCTTCATCGAAGCTGATTCAGCAAAGATTACAGATGGGTTCTTATTTCCACTGTAGAGTAATGCAGCTTTTAAGCTATATTAGAAGAATCAATAAAAAGGCCCCATTCCTGAAGATTCATTCTCGATTTGTAGTTCCTCCACTAATCCGCTATGTGAAAACATACACATAAAGAACCTTCTATTGCTGATTATACCACATTTCTTTTCCGGAAATATGAAATGCTTGTTCGGAAATGCGGATTCCACTCTTAAAATCTGGAGTCGAGAAGTTCCGACTGTTGTTTTGATAGGCCCAGTTCACGCAGTTAAGTTCGTTTTGAAGAATAAAATAGGGTGCACTCGAAGTCTCTGGTCTAAAAGTAGTCATAAGTCTTTTCAGATATATCTATATTTTCATCGAATATATATTGAATGTCACTCATCTCTAGAATGTTATTATCTTTCCAATTCAATGTCAGAGTTGGTATCGGTAAACCGTCTCCACGAGCAGAGCCGGCCCGAACAAAAGCGGGGCCTGGTGTAAAGTTGACTTACAGGACCTTGAAAAAAAATTTCGAGCAATAAAATAATTTATTGCTTTTGGCTATTTATCACATTACACAATTTGGTGAAGTAGGACTAAAGGAATACATGAAAATGAAAAATCGTCGCTTAACAAGCAAAGCCACTTATCTCAATTTTTGAAATTTCAAAGAGGAAGGAGAATCTGAATTTTTCACAACGACGGTAATTGGTAAGGTCAATATAATTTTAAAACACAAGATTTATATTAAAATCACAAGGCACACATTTAACACAAGAAGTGGAAAAAGCTTATATTTTGGTTGCAAAGTTTGAGATCAAGAAAATAGTTGAACTCCTCAAGTGCGTTCCGTCAGTTACAATGTGACTCTTGTTCAGTGGATGAAGGGCAAAAGAAACTCTATGCCATTCAATGTTCCTCTGGTGTGGCGGGAACTTTCAAATCATTTTGTTAATTGCTATTTCTGTCTAAAGAACACGGAAGGATATTCCAAAAAACGAAATCAGAATATTAAATATCCGAATTTTCCATCTGCATTCCGACCTGTTCCTCATGGACAAGACAGGCCCGAAGGGATTTCGAACGGTGAATATGCACAAGGCCCCACGTTTTTGAAGGACCTACGACGCTGACTGATTTTGCAAAATGAAATCAAAATTTGCCGTCAAGTTTTACCTTTCAGGACACAATATTATAAAATTTATTTAAAAATTATTTATTTGAATTTTATCTAAATATACTTCCCAAAGAACGTCTCTTTACTGGAATAGCAGAAAATACCGGATGCAGAGTTGCTAAACAGTGTTACCGCCAACAGGTAGACTTCCCTGTCGGAAGGGTTGTCAGAATTACCATATTACTCTTTACTGGAATAACAGAAAATACCGGATGCAGAGTTGCTAAACAGTGTTGCCGCTAACAGGATTATCATATGTGACATTGTGAAAATCATCAAAAAGATGAGTGGATGGTGCAATTTTCTGATACATAAAACTGGTACGTGGTGGGACTTTTTGACTTGCAGATATTTAAATAACTATCGGAATTATAATAAAAATAATAATTTGACCGCTATTACTGAACCACTGTAGACCAGTGTTATTTAAAAAAGTTTGTTTGAACTGTTAGAAATAACTTTTAAATATATCTGTTAATATATGTATATATATATAACCATTTAATTGCGGATCATTTTCAAAAGAGTTGATTTCAGTATATCGGTTATAAAAAAAGAAAAATTTAAATTTAAAAGTAATTTTATACAAAATAGTAAAAAAAAGGCAAAACTATATAAACACAATGTAAGTACTTAGTTATAGGATCAGACATTTTTTTTAAACTAGAAAGCAACATATTTTTTTAATTTATGGAACAACATAATATAAAGCTTACAAGAGGTAATTAATAAGGAGAATAATGTTCCAAAATTTAAACTATACTTTATTTTAATTTGAGTAAGTTCGAGTGCATAAGTCTTTATAAATTCAATGAAAACACAAATTTAAATTATTCTGAAAGTGCCTCAAAATAAATAAATAAAAATCTCGGTGCCCCCTAAAGTTGCGGGGCCCCATAGGCCTATTATTATTCCTATTTAATAATCCGGCCCTGTCGACGCACCAATTCCCCCACCATAAACAGCGAATATTTGAAGAGCCGATAGTAAAATAATACCTATCACGTTTGGAAAAAACTATTTTCTTTGGTTTCTTCGATTTTCTCCGTAGGCACAGAATCAGTATCTAGCCATATGCAAACAGATGGAATCGAGATCCATTGCTGTTCAGATTTGAAGGCAAAATTCATTGAAGTTGGGAAGCCTGAATTTTACAAATATTTGCCATCAGGTTTGAAAATACTCGAAAAATGGCATTTGAAATTATTTCTATGTTTGAAAGTAGTAACTGATGCGAGCAATTATTTTCACTTTTGAAAGGGAATTAGTCTACTGTAAGATCCAAAATTACTGATATTATTTTTGGATCAGTTTTGAAAGTAACCACTGCGTCCAAGATATTCTCCTAAATAGGAAAGATTTTACCAGAAAAGAGATGCCATGTTTTAGGAAGAAATCATTAACTTTACCGTTGTTCTTTTTATTTTTATACTTCCGAAATGAACCTTATTTTATATATATATATATATTTTGCGGCCCACATGAACTTAGACCTTGTTTATTTGGTCCATGCTAGCACTTGAATTTCACAAACCTACTCTATGAGAATGGAATCTCGGTCCCTTCCGGCCAATCCCACTGGGGGTAACAGGAGTACATGGATGAGAAGCGGCCAGAGAAGTAAGCGGAGTCTCGCTTCCCTGGTGGGTACAATAATGACTTGGGCTTGTCCTCTTCCGGTGATAGTGCGTGCTTCCTACGGGAGGGATCAAGCCGTGTCCGATGAGGACCCCAGCCTCAGCACTCGAGCTATTGCAGCTACTGTCACTTAGGTATACCGGACGGCTTCGCGCTATACCGGGGTGATTTCGATATGAATCCCTTCCACCCAAAAACATGTAAGGCGATAATGGTTGAAAAATCATTAATAAAATATCAGTTATTAACAAAGATCCGAGAAATTTTTTAAATCGAAAAAGAATGGATAAATTTCCCTCTAAATTGATTCTTCAATTAGTTTAGCATCCACAATTTTTAGAAAACAGTTTCAGAAAAGAAATGGTGGGATGATTCGGGCATTCTTCTGTCAAAGGAAAAAATTCAAAAAATACTTCCTCTGAAAGTTTTATAATACTTTGATTGTTTTTACATTTTCCTTTCATTTATTCATGATTGTAGAATAATCAATTAACGTGAAACTAGCATAAAAATTAAATAGATATAGGAAATATTTCAGGTGTAAGTATGTTTTTTAAGAGAAAAATACAACTAGTTCCCCAAAAAAATTATGTCAGGAAAATCACTTAATATTTAACTCAAAATATTTATTCGAAAATAAGTATGTTATTTAATTCCTACTTTAATATGAAGACAGATTACTTTATCCGCATTTTTTACCATTTCTAATCGCAGGCGATTGAACCTTGATAGCGACCAACTTTAAGTGAGTTTTCAAAGACTGCTCGAAAATTAAGCAAACTCTCGACCAAGATTAGCTTCTCACCTTCTTAACAAAAAAATTATGTAGAGAAAAAACGTTTGATAGGAATTCCAACATAACGTATTACATATCGCATGATAAAGTCTCTTCCAAAGCGGAGTAAGAGATCCCTCCTCCCTCTTGCTAGGCACGAAAATTCTTCACTGAAAATGCCAGCCACTCTAGAGTATCACAAAATGGGCTTCAGGAGTTGCGATTACTGGGGGGGGGGGGGCGGGGATCTTTTGGCCCCCTCGTTGGCGAGAAATGAAGAGTTTCGTCGGCGGAGGTGTGGAGAGCTGGATATTAAAGAATTTGATAATTTAAACCCCTTCTTAAAGTTATTATGTCGTAAACAGTCGAAATAAGCGATTTTTGTCCGTCAAGTTAAGCCGACAGCCTTGTCCATTCAACCTGGATACCCACACCGGTCCAGCCTACCTGAAGAGGGTGAAGACGAAAAAGACCAGTGGAGAAAAAGACCATACCAGCCCCGCCGGGCCCCAGGCCCCAAGGGCAGAGGGGGCGCAGGCTAGTCCAACAGTGCAGCGCAGAAACAGCCCCTTGTTTATTGAGTCAGATAAGAACATACATACTTCGCCTTTAACATTGGAGGACAATTAATTACAGAACCTTCTTGCAGAAATTCATCAATAAATAAAATCATCAATGAATACAAACTACGCCGAAAGCAACGGCGGAAAGTTAAAACATATCTGCCTTACATCCAAGAGCGTATTATTTAAAGTACAATATAAAATCCAAAGCTTAAGAATCCATAAAATATAATAAACTCTCAAATGAAATTGAATAGTTAAAATCACAACAGACCGGTGGAATGGAGTCAATTCACGGTCACGTGTCTAATCAAATTGGCCGAAACTGCGCATGTCATCTAAGCGCTAATCCGCACCACTTTTGCCGATGGGTCTGCAGTTAACAACTTCCGCCGCGCTACGAAGCGGAAGTGTTATTTACGTTTTAGTTGCTTTACCTTTCAGTCTTATTTCTTTCCATATTTGAATGAAAATGCGATACTGTTGTGTAATTGGATGCTCTAATGCTAAAGCGAAAACTGATTGCCGAGATAAAACGTTTTTGTAGTTCCTTAATTTGTTCAGACCACTTTGAAGAAAATTCCTATTCTACTTGTCAATTTACAAAACGCAGGCTGTTGAAACAAGAAGTTGTTCCTATTATTTTTTCCAAAACTCCAAAGCAGACACCAAAAGTCGGTTTGCCATCATCAGCAACAGATGGAAACAATATGCAGCCAGACGGAACGAAACAGTAAGTGCATTTCTCATTTACTTGACGAAAGTTTAAAAGTTCCGAAAATCAAAATCTGTATTTTATTGATGGAAGTAAACAAACAACCGTAGCAAAATTTGTTACTCCTAGCTTAAAATTAGTGGACAAATGTCTTAATAATTTATTCATCTAGTGAATACTTTTGGAAATATGCCTGATATCCTGGTATTATAGTTGAACTAATTTATTAAAAGTGTCATTAAAGTTGAAAAATTAATATGGTAGGTAGGGTAGATGCTCCCGTTTTGACTACCTTAAGAGAAAATTTGAAATGGAAATTTCACAGTGGATAACTGTTTAAAGTATATTAAATCATACTTTTACTATTCTTTAGCAAATTTTATTGTCTTTCTGCTAGTTATAAAATTTTTCTGAAGAATATTTTAGATTTATGAATTTTTCAATGAAATAACCTAATTTGCACCAGTTTTGGCCACCTCTATGCACCAGTTTTGACCACACTAATATTATATTTTTAACAGACATTTTAATTAAAAATAAATAATTTTTATCCAATATATATTTTAGTACATTATTTTCTATTATTTTAAATGTGATTTTTTTGATGAATATATAAAGATATGTAATAAAATTTACCTAAGCTGATTTTAGCTGCAGATTTCAGTTTTTTTTTTTTTTTTAAAGAAACAGGAATGCAGAAAACAATAATTTAATTTGGTTGATGAAATACAAACTATATATACTCGCATATTTTTTTGGATAAAATATGAAACAAAAAATGGGGAGAGGCATTGCACAAGCATAGTTTTTTTAAAAAATCTTACAAATCCAGAATTTGCAGTATTATACTCATTAACAGTATCCACAAATATGTATTTTTATAATTTTTAATTGCAACATTAATCCAATTCATGAGAATCATTTTTAAAATTCGAGCAATCCATGCATATAAAAGAATATTCCTCATCACTCGAGTCAGGTTCCTCAAATTGAAATTTTCTAACATAAATGTGAGGTAAACATTCAAAATAGAGATGTTTTTGACATTCCATTTTGAATGGCCTTAACTGCATTAGCAACTTTAGATGGCGAGTTGTATTTTTTTTTTATGAAATACTACCTGCCTTCTTATTTTTAATTGGAGTCATTACTATGTAAAATGAAAACAAACAAAACTAAATCGGTTACTTTTATTTTAGAAACAAAGCTATATCAGTTACTTTTCATTTTAGGAACAAAACTAAATCAGTTGCTTTTATTTTAGAAATAAAATTAAGTTAGTTGCTTTCATTTTAGAAACAAAACTAAATTAGTTTATTTTATTTCATCCAGATATTCTTAAATTTATGTAATGGCTAAAAACAGAATAATGAAGTTATGTGGCCAAAACTAGAACATGTAGTGTTCCACTTTTGAAATAGTAAAATTGAAAATAGTAAAATAAGGATTGTTTAAAGTATTGCAATGCTTCTTATTAGTTAATTTGAAATTACTAGTTAATTATTGGAAAAACAGATCCAATGTGGCCAAAATTGGAGCATCTACCCTATATAATAAATACATATGCAGAAATTTAATATGTAAATATAAAAGAATGAATTATTGAAAGAACTTACATAAATTCTGATTACAGTGGAATGCACTCTGTTTCATCACAGACTGAGACTTTTACCGATGTTTCGGACAGGATGACTAAGCTAAAAGATGAGCTTAAAGAATTACAAGATTCCCTTGGGAAAAAGGCCTTCATCCCAGAGAATATATCGAATGACACTCAGATGAAGGCACTAACAAGTTTCACAAAAGAAAGGTTTTCTTGCGTTTATTCTTTTTTGAATGTTGAAGAGGACCTTCAAACGGGAAATTTCTGTAAGCGACTTGTTGATATTTTTTTCCTGTTTCTTGTAAAATTAAGAACTGGAATTTCAAATGAATTTTTATCTGTTTTGTTAGAAATTTCTGATTCGACAGTTTCAAGATATTTTACTTTCGTAATGACAGTTCTTTACGAAAAGCTTAAACTGTTACATATATTTCCCTCGAAATCAAAAGTTGTCGAGTCAATACCAAGGCAGTTCTATTCTGAAAACAGAGACTGTAGAGTCATTGTTGACTGTACTGAGTTTCCAATACAGAAACCTAACAGTCCAGCAGAACAGCAAATGACCTTCAGTTTCTACAAAAACACAAATACTTTAAAAGGTATGATAGGCATTATGCCGTCAGGGACCATCAGCTTCATTTCACCGTTATATTGTGGTAGTATATCGGATAAGGAGCTCTTTATTAAAAGATATCAAATGTACGAGTAACAGTAGAAAGGGCTGTATCCCAAATCAAAATATACAAATATTTTGAGAGACCTATCCCCTACACAATATAAAATCTAATTTTTTTATTACTTGCATGTTGTGTAACTTCCATAACCCTTTAATTAATGTTAAATAGTTGTTTCTAAAAATGAATACTTTTATAGATCCCAATGAAAATTTCTAACAATGATTTTTTTTTTTTTTTCTTCTGGATGTTGTCATTTGTACTTATTTTTTTGTTGGATAGTTTCTATTAATTGTTATTGTAATTATGTTAAAAAGGTGCATTTAATTCTTAGATATTGCTATTTGATGACCAGTAAATTTGATTAGTTTTTATTCTGTTTTCTTATCCTTTATATGTATGGGAGATATAATTTTTTGATGTAGTGTGTTTTTGTAAAGTGTCCTCAGTTTAATTTTGCCTTATTCAGTTTTATATATGTTTGGTATTTAGTTAATTGATCTGAGTATTTTATTCGTATTGCTTTATTCTTATTTACTTATTCGTATTATGCTTTATTATTCAAAATTCGTATTTTACTTTTTTTTATATTTAATTCTCTGTTTGGAGTCCTGGTTCCTCATAGCTAGTATTTTTGTGCGAGCAAACTTTAATTTTCTTTTTCTAAAGATTGTTCTCCAGTATGGTTGAATATAATAATTTGAAACCTAATTTGGGTTAATGTGGAGTTTATTGTACCCACTTACTTCGTTGGGTACCGTAAACTCCACATTTACCCTAATTTGTATATTACAATTAGTAATTTCACAGTATATTAATTTTATATGTAGTATTTTTTAGCAAAGTGTCCTTGGCTTTTTTCCCCCTTATTCCGATTTGTATTCTATTTATATTATTGTTTCATTTACTATTTATTATTAACATGATGCATCATCTCTTTTGTATTCTTGGTATCTACTGTTTTTAACTTGTAGTTTACCTACTATTTGTAACTTGTAAAAACTGTTAGTTTATATATATAAAGTATTTTTACAATATGAAAATATTTAAATGTTTATTTTATATAAAATTTATTTCTGATAATGGATTTTCTGATATCGAGATAATAATAGTATTTGGAAATTACTGATTTTTTTATTATATTTAAGTATGAAAACCAATAAAAATTTAGTTAGTAGTTACATGTTTTATAGTTACATATGTTTTTAGCATGCATTAATAATTTGTTATTAATGCATGTTATGTATTATAATGTTATAATATTGCATGTTATTATAATGCATGCAATTTATTATTAATGCATGTTATTTTTAGCATGCATTAATAATTTATATTTACTGTAAAGTTACATATAAATTTTTAGTATGATGAAGCAAATCTGTTTTCTGTGAATGAAGATAACTGCATTTTCCAAATGCCTTATATTCAACATAAAAATGGATGTGTATCCATTTCATATTTCTGAACCTGCTTTCGACACTTGAAGGTACATTGTGGAGGCAGAAGACAGCCCTTTGGCTTAAATCTGGCCAACAAGATGATCTTTTTCATCTGTGACTGCATGTATTTGCTTGCACCACAGTTGTAATTGATTTTCTTGAAGTGGCTTGATATATAATTCAAGATATACATGCATCTTTAACTTTTTTCATATTATGTTTAGATTATTTTATAGTACTTTTTATATAACTTATTTATTTTATAATTATTGACCTTTCCTAAATGTGCTTAGTTTATTAAATTATATTGGATTTGTCTACCTAAGAAAACTTAAAGAGATTATTTGGTTTTAAAAAAAATCATGAAATTTGAAGTCTCTGTGCTACATTATTGGCTTCATCTGACAATTTAACAACTCTATTTTTGGGTTGGTATTCTTCTTTATTTTAAACATAAAATCTTATACATGTGCATTCAAAATATTTTTATTTCATCGTATCAGTTTATGAGTTTGCTACAGTACAAAAGTAGAAGCAACTTTGAAATTCGTAGATGACTATAAATTTCTTCTAATATTAAATATTAGGAAAAAAAATCTAAAAATATTTTCTGCTAATTTTCAGTTTGTAATCTTTTCCCATTGTAGTTTGAGAAAGTATATGAAGCGTTAAAAATATTATTCTTACTTTAGTTACAAATATTATTTTGAGGAACCATAATCTTTTTCGTTAGTTAAACAATCCATTTTTATGTGTTATAATTTTAAATTATATCATTTACAATTTTTTCTGCATACTGAACATTGTTTTTGTGTCTGAAATTGAATACAATAAACATTCATACAACAATGGAAAGTAATTTGAAAAGTGGGCTCTGTTGTGTAATAAAACAATATTTTGCATTAACATGTTTTTATTTGAAACATTACACATATTCACTATATAACAGTGTTACCCAACGTGGGCAAAATAATATAGAAAAATTTTCATTAAAATCATTTCGTACTTGAATTTCAATTCGCCATCATATTTTTGAAAATTCACTTACTGTGTTTCTCAACAATATCCTAGTAATTTCTTTCTAAAACCGATCATTTAAGTTTCTTCAGTGAACAATTCAATTTTTGCATTTTTAGTAATGGTTTGATAGTTTGCCTTTTAAAAAATCTACAATTAAAAAATTGAATTGATGCAAATGCAAATCCTATTCTAATCACATTTTCATTTAACTTGATAATTTATCTATTTATTCAGAAGAGTGTAGTTGTCTTAGAAATCTTTTTATAGCATTTATTAATAGCTATTAAGCTAAAAAAAAGTGAGAAAATATTATATAAATAAATATCAATGTAAATCTTTTTTCTTATTTTCACATTAAAGGTATATAGTTTATTTATTTGAGAAAATTAACTAGCAAGAAGGAGATTTAAGTGGGGTTTACACGCGAACAGTAAAACCGACAGTAGGATGTCGCTGTCAAGTTTGGACAGAGGCTTGCAGTGGCCCGGTTAAAACTTTTATGATTCTGCGCATGCGTCATCTCTTACTGTCGGTTTTACTGTTCGCGTGTAAACCCCGCATTACTTTGTTAGTATTTATATTTTATTTTATAATCAGTAAGAAAATACATTGAATAACTAGATTTTAATGTATTGTACAGTCATGCAATAAAAACAAAAAAAAGTTGATCTATAATTAGATTTCAGTGATTCAGAAATCAAGATAATTTTAAAACGTTCTAACAATTATTTTTAGTGTTAATAAATACAATAGAAAAGTTATACATAATTTAGAATATACTAAATTTCAATAAGATTGTTAGCTGAAGAATTATTCTAATTAATCTTTTTTTAGAATTAACATGTAAAACATTTATACTTTGAGGGACATGTGCCAGTGGATGTGACGCGTTCATGCAATTAGCATATGATAGGTATTTTCCATCCTCACCATCTTTGATGAACCATATATGCAAAACATTCAATTACAGCAAAAAGAAGGTTTTGAAAGCTAGCAGACTGTTTCATTATATTTTTTAAAGGGATAGAAAAGTAAAAGTTACTTAATTTTTCATGAATGCTTGCCATTTTTCATCATCATACCCAATTTCTTTGATGTATGGTTCCTTTTCAACAGCAAATAAAAAAACAAACATTCTTTTTTTTTGTTACTTTAAGTCATCTGGTGACACAGTATGTAATATAATTTAAACATTTGTGCATTCGTGTATTTTTATCAATATAATGCTGTATAATACGACTGGGAATAATAATAACCTTAAAAGCTATTGCTATATGTGTTCCAAGTTAGCAAAGCAATTTTGAGATGTGTATTAAGTATACTTAGTTATATCCTACACAAAGCTTTCTAAGTTAAAAATGGTTTGCTGTGTGAAATGCAATAAAATGAAAGTGCTGATAAAAAATATTTAGTCTGGTTAATGTTACACTATTTTATTATTACAATATTATATATAATTTCTCATTACACATATTACAATGCTAAACTAATTTATTTGCTACTAAAAGAATGTATAATATACATATTATAAATAAAAAAGTATCTGTGTATATAACATCTTATTTCTGTAAATTTAAATTGCATTTTAAGAAGTTCTCATTTTTATTAATAACTTAGAGTTTTCCAGATAAAAATTAAACTTTTCATACTCTTTTGTATAAATAAAATAAAGGAAATTTATCTGATAATATTGATCTTTAAATGAGGTAATATTTTATAAAGAATATCAACATGAGAATAATAAAAGTAAGCACAGTAAAAAACATGCTTAGATGACGAAGGAATTGTACCACCAGGACATTTGCATTTAGCACCAAGAATCTGAAATAAAATGCAAAATCAAACTGAGTATGTAATTCAATTAACCATTTATTAACTGGCATCCAACATATAGTTGATATGCACATCACAAGGATAAACATAACATCTGCTGTTTAAGATTGAGCGCTGGGTGTTGCCGGATGGTCATGTGTCGATGGATGTGACGTCACATGCATAAAGTCCATTAACGTTACGGAGAGACCCTCAATAGATCCGCAGAAGGCTCTAATCGCCGCCATTTTTGATTTGTCACGTGACCGTGAATTGACCCCATTGGGCCGGTGGCTGTGCCCCTAACGCGTTTCGCGCCGGATGCGGGGGAGATCGGGCAGTGCCCGCGCACGAGGCCGGAGGAGGAGGTAGTGCGACGCGAATTACTAACTTAGTTAAGTTAGTTATAGTATTGTTTATTTAGTTGTGGGTACCCTGTTTGTGTTTCTATGTGCTTTCATTCGCAGAGTTGGCAGAATGAAGACGACCTCATAGAGTGGCCGGTGGACAGGAACACGGACCAGGAGAGATCACGATCTGAAGATTAACGGATTGGTGATAATGATTTTATTAATTCCTTTAATTCATCCATTTAAATTGCTATTATTATCTGGAGAATTTTCTTTTCAGATTCCGGTCAGACAGGATCAAGATCGAAGTCCGGAGTCCACGAGGGGAATAGCTCCTATGGATATTGTGATATTGGTGATACATTTGGGCCCATTTTACCACATTTCTTTCGGGGCTCTCCCTGCACGGCTTCTTCTCGACCGGTACCTGAAAAAGAAAATATACCAGATGATAGTAGTAACTTACTAAAATAATTTAAAGCAAGAAATAAACTTCCATTCAGTCTGTAGTTTGGCAAAATCTGACAAGGCAAGAAGTAAATCGGACCTCGCATTTTGCCGACTGTTTTTGGACGGTCGACTAAGTGATCACTATAACAATGGATGAAAATTTGTATGAGTTGTTACTTCTATTTCGGTCACTTGTCCGCGGAATTTTTAGGGGAAAATAGAGTATCTGTTTAATACAAGAGTAGGGCGATAGAAGAAAAGAAGCGACATTTCATTTATCCACTCGTTACTTTTTCAACAATAAATTTTGAAAGTTTTCTAAATTATTATGTTTTATTTCATTAAGATAATTCCCTGACTAAAATATTGTTAACGAATCAAGTCGATCTATAAACACATAAGCAGCTGCAGTATACAAATACTCTTTTAATATGTATATAAATGCTCTTTTTTAGGGCATACTAAAAAGAGTTGCTTTGTTGTAGCCAAATAATGCGAATTCATCATAAACTGATGGAGTAACTAAAATGTGTAAATGGAAATTGGATTTATTTAGTTGTAAAATATTTGTTTTTTCGATTCAATTAAGTAAATTACAATTATTCTACTAATAAAACATTACCAACTGCAATGTGACGACAAAAAGGAAATATATATAATATGGTAGCTTATTAACCGCAGTAAAAGAACTTATTACAGTACGCATTAAACCTAAACGCACTCATACCTAAACTATTCAGATTCCATATTCAAAAGTGTAAGTATGAAATCGGAATATAATGTTTTCCCATCTACCAATTACTTCCAATATGGAAAAGGTTATGAAGAGAAAGGACTCCAATAAGCCTGCCAGTTCAAAAATATGTTTCTTCCATCTCTGAACCCTTTTTGAACTCAATCGCCTGTTAAAAATTGCTTGTATAATTCCCGTATCTACAGCAAAAAGAGTTTTAGTGTTTTGAACCTCTTCAAAAACAACCTGAAAACTACCATGGTGAAGAAAAAGTTAAAAAGCCTAATGGTAATAAGTATTCTCAAAAAAGATCCAAAACTCTTGAGATGGATAATATTGTTTAAGGGGACATACGACTCTTAAATCTCGAAAAAATGGTGGAAAACTGTCAAATTCGATACATTATATTTCTGAAACAATGCAATTCACAAACTCACTTTTTTTCTAGAAAAATATCTGTTCTTTTTCTTATAGTACACACATTTTCAAACCCTCATATTCGTATGTATTTATTTGCGATAGTAATAAATAAGGTATAAGTTTTGGAGAAAAAATGAGAAATTCACCTTGCGCGCATGATTACGAATAAAAAATTTATATAAACACAATATTCTGGGTATCTAAGTAATCCAAACAGTCTGTTTAAGAAACTGAACCACAATTTATTAACATTTAAATTTAATTTCTATTTTATATACCAATTTAAAATAAAAATACTAAAAATAGGTAAAATTTCAACTTGTCTAACCCCCAAAAAAACTTCTTTGGAGAAAATATGTACAAAAATGTGATTCAGTTTGTAGAACATAGCAAAATACATGTTCGGTAAAAATTTTCTGTAAAAATATTCAGTAGTTCTTGATATATCGTGCTCGCAATATAAAAAAAACACATTTTGAGATATAGCTCTTTAAAAATATAACCATATTCAATGTTTACGTTAAAGAGCTGATACATTTTCCTTCATAACTTTCATAATTATGGGAAATTTTTAACGCGGATTGTTTTAAATTCTTCCGAAAAGACAGGGGAATATTATGAATTTTTTGCATAAAATCGAAAATTTTCGAGGTTTAACAGTCGTATGTCCCCTTAAGAATTTGATGAATTATATCCGAAAAGTAAGATACAGTTACATTAAATTATTAAATGACTAGCCGCCTTCGGCGACCAGCTGGTTCGCCCAACTTTAGTTATAATGATTTAGTTATATCAATAAAATTCTAAATAAGTAAGTTGTATAAATTAGTTTTTATTTTTGTATTTTATATTAATTATTTAAAATTAAAGCTATACGATGAAGTTATTTGCAATTGGAGTTTCTGGAAGTAACAAACTGTTAGTTTCTAGAAAAAAATGATGGTAAAACTGAAACTTTCAACAAATGACTACTATATGCCGAATGAAGTGTTAAAATCGTCAATTTTTAGATGCTTTTTAGATAAAACAGTACCAACATCAAAACATCAACTGTACCAATCTTCAATTACATCATTCATCCTTCACAGTTTGTCAGTAAGTAAATTAAATCTAATGTTCGCAGAATTGTAAATGAATTCATTTATCCTCTGCCACTTCTCAAATATTGATTTTAATTTAATGTAACAATATTGACACAATTGTATATTTTGAATCAGGAAGTGGAACGCGCAAAATGCGTTTAAAATGCACGAAAGTATTTGAATTTTTTAAAAATATAGCATTTGTTAACCTGATTCATTCAAAACTTCTGGCAGTGAACCGGTAGTGGCCACGAAATCCACCCACCAGAACATCTCATAAAACCCTTTGGTGTTCTTCTGCCTCCGTTCCCTCTGGCCGGTGTAGAGAAACGGGGTATCCGTCGAATGAAAAGATTGTCTCCTTGATCGCAGTTCATGACAGTAAAAAACTTTGTAAAATGAAATGAATTACTGTACAGTGCTCAAACTAATATCATTGGACGGATTGTTTGCACTTTAAATTGGTATAAAAATCATTTTCATTCGATAAATCCTTCGCAAGTTATTGAAGAAAAAAACGCCAAACACGTCGAAATTTGGCTTAATTTTTAAATAATTAAAATTTGAATAATTTTTTTAAACAAAATGGCTCCGAGGTGCACATCTTCAGCATCCAAAGTATATCTGTTCCAAACGTTGTACGTTCTCTTCTGTAGAGCGACAACAGACACACACACACAGACATTCATCCTTATTAGTATTAGAGATGTTGATAAATTTTAATGTACTGTATGTACATTTATAAATTTAATGATAAGTTAATAACTATTTTCACTTGTTTCGACTGTTAATTTAATTTTATATAAGGTTTGAATAATAATGCTCAAATTTTTTTCCAATATCGGTGCATAACACTTCATTTGCTATGAGTTTATTGTTCTTGATTCTTCTTGCTCGTCGTTCTGTCAGACACTTCTTGGTCCCTAACATCATACAAATAATTAATTATTTCAGATATTTTTTAATGATAATTGAATTAGATAATTAATGCTTAATGAACTTTAATTAAATATAAAAATAATTATCACGAACTATTTGGAAGTTAAATTAGAGAAAGTTTGCTTGCCTCTCCGTTGTCAAATTTCTGCCTCTGATGTGCTTCAGACCTAGGTAGAGAATTCCAGACTACTTCAGACGCTGTTTGGAGAAAAGAAATTATTCCTTCTTTCTCTTTTCAAAATTTCCTAAACAGTTATTTTTGTGCAAAAGAAGAATCCGATGAAGACACAGTAACAAATGTTGAATTCAAAAGCAAAGCAGCTCGTCAATGAAGTGGAAGAATGATATGTAAAGAAATTATAAACGTCAGTTTTTATAAAGCAGACTCAAATGCAGACATGCTTTCAAGCAATTAATATATTGAAGGCAAATATTTACCAATGTTATATCGAAAAATTCTTAATTAACAATATATTCATCATTTGCAGGAAATAAAAACAGGAAATGAACGTGTCAAGTTATAAAATAAATTAGCGATGTTATCTCAAAACTGAATTTTTTTTTTTTTTCGTATTTTTATATAATGATCATTTATGGAACTCTCGATTTCACGAAGTTTTCAAATGTAAATAAATGAAGCTTCTGAAATAAAACTGAATGGTAAACTTTATTTCGTTTTCTTTAACTTTTTCATACAATATTGACAGCTTCCGAATGAAATGTAAACTCTGAAAAATGCAAGAAGTATCAATTCCCGCAAACAAACAAACAACACAGCCAATGAAAACGCCATCTATTGATAATTTTTTCATGCTCTTTTGTATGCATGGATTGTGGGTAAATCGAAAAAGGATTATAAATTTCAAGACAACAAAGAGTCAAAATACTTTTTATCAAAACCACTAGCGTTGCGCCGACAGAATAAAATACAGTGAAACATCTGTTACATATTGTCTTTGTACTGAGACAACTGTATAATATATAGGGTTCTTTGATTCAACACAAAGGATTACACTATTGAATATTAACTTATTTTATTTTGAGGATTTCATTACGATAGACGTTTACAGAATCAGGCTGCATGACTGAATCCCGCGCACATACCGTTACAGTTACACTTATACAGGGTTCCCACTTATATCCGTTACACCCTCCCCCCCTCTTAGTATTACTGTACCGTTTTCGAGATAGGAATACTAATTCCAAAATTTGCCGACAGATGGCGTTGTAAGTTGTCTAATCGAGTAGCGCATAGCCTTTTTACTATACCTAGACACCAACTTTATGGTCTAAGCTGTCATCGTTTAGAAGTTAAGGGGGGTGTAACTGATGTAAGTGGGAACCCTGTATATACAACACAGTTAGCCACAGTTATTAAATCAGTTAATAAACCTACTATGTTACACGCCTCTTTTTTAAACAAAATGAAATTAAAATTATACAATGAATTTTAATGAAAAATATGTATTCATCAACAGTTATAAAATTCAAAATAGCACATTACTTTATTAATTATTAAGTCACTTTAAGTTTTAAGAATTTCTAAATATTTCAAAATGTAGCAAATAAAAATTGAAATTTCCTGACATAAAAAGAAAAGAATTAAACACTACTGAAGCATTTTAAAAGTCACTTGGTGTTTAAGACACTTAAAATTGTTAAAGTTTATGAATGTTCATAAAGTTCACACATAGTCCTGAAACCTTGCAGGTTTCCATATGATGCGTTTTTCACGTTCAGTTAGCTTAGGAGTTGAGACACCATTTGATAAAGTTTCTGGCACAGTTAGTTTCGCGGATGACTCAGCTTGTTGTGTACTCTCTACCTTCTCTCCTTCAGTTTCATTCATATCATCTGGGTACTCAGCTGTTATTTGCTTACGGCAAATCTCTGGCCTGTTATTTGGATTCTGGTCTGGTCTTAAATGAATTCTATTTCTTCTCAGTTCACTTCCAGAAGCTGTTTTAACGAGATACGAACGTGGCGTATCCAGTTTTTAAAGGACGTTCCGGTTGTCCAATCTCTGTGACCCATCTGGACGTAAAGAGGTTGCTTTGGCTTTAAGGCTGACAATTTTACTGTTACCTTGTCATAATAAGCTTTCTGCTTACTCTGGTTATCTTTTAACCTTTTTTCTGTTATCTCAGTGGGGAATTTTGACTTTAACAGAGATGTTTTAGTCGGTAATATTGTTCTCAATACTCTTCCCATGAGCCATTTCAGCAGGTGAAAGTAGGTTGAATTTTGGTGTAGTATTGTACTCCAACACAGCAAGATTAGGATCTCCACCATCTTTAATTTTCTTTCTCCATTACTTTATGTAAAATTGCTGAATGTTCTTATGGCTCTTTCAACCATTCCATTTGACTTTGGATACTTGAGTGAGGAGGTTACATGTTCAATATCATATGTTTTAGTGAATTGACAAATTGTTTACTGTCAAACGGTGGACCATTATCTGAATGTAATCTACATGGTATACCGTGTGTTCGAAATATCTGCTTCAGTGCACTTATCACTGGCTCAGATGTCTTCAGTGTCACTTCTTAATTTCTATGTATTTCGAATGGCAATCCGTGCATAGTTGATAATCTGTTTTCTGCAGATACATAAAATTACTGAAAACTTCTTCCATGGAAGTGAAGGTACTTTATAGGGTATAAGGGTTTCCTTCACGTTGGCTCGCTGGTATTGTTGACATATTGAACAAGAATTGATGAACTTCTTGATATCCTCACAAAAGTTGGGCCAATATACATTTCTAGATGCTTTATTAATGCAAAACGTTATCCCTTGATGTGCTGAATGTAGATTCTGCAAAATCTGTTCTTTCATTTGGGTTGGGACAACTTGGGAGACTTGCATCAGAGAGCGTAAATGATGATAATAAAATGTAGTTACAGAGTTCAGATCTCTACGAAATTTCATGCACATTAACAATTAATACTGAATAGTCTGTTTAATTAAATTATCTTTTATCGTTACAATTTATATAATATTTCTGTGCTACTGGGGACTATGGTTTGCAAAATATCAAACAATGTTTCTAATATAGTTACACATGGAATGGAAGTTTTTAAATTTAACACAGAGAATTATTAACATTTAGCATTAAAATAAATGTGGATTAAATACACTGGCCTCCAAAAGTTAAGGTACAACATGTTTTTCGAAGCTCACCATAAAAAAATGGCAGTAACAATAAAATTCATAGTTTATATGAATGATAATAACGAACTTTAAAAAAACTTATGCAAAAAAGATAGCTACCACTTTTATTTTATAGAAAAGAACAGGTATATATGAGTGAGAGAAAGATATGCAAATATCAAGCTTTCGTAATTTCGTGTGTAAGTTTTGTTGATTTTCAACTGTTGTTGGCAGTTTCGTTGACAATAGCCAGCACAGTATAGCAATGTCTAGGAGAAGTCGTTTGCCCGATTCGTTAAGGTGGCGAGCGGTCGGATGGATGGAAATGGGGTTGTCACAGGCTGATGCTGCTAGACGTCTCAATGTGTCTCGCAGTGTGGTCCAATCCGACTCTGGGATCAATATCAATCCGAAGATTCTGTGACCAGAAGACATGCTTCAGGCCGACCACGAGTTACAACACCTGCAGAAGACCGTTTTCTAGCTCTTTCGGCCCGAAGGAGAAGAAGCACTACTGTGCCGCAGCTCGTTGCATACCACTTTGTAGCATCGGGGAGAAGGATCTCCGTTACTACGGTGCGAAGACGCCTTCACAATGCAGGTCTCTATGCAAGGCGACCAGATGTGTGTGTCCCCCTCACCGGACGACAGAGAAGGGCCCGCTTATGTTGGGCAAGAGAACACGTTTCCTGGACCAGACAGAAATGGGCTTCTGTACTCTTCACAGACGAGTCCAGGTTCACACTGGAGAGCGATTCAGGGCGTCTGCTGATCTAGAGGGAACAACGTGCCAGATACCATCAATCCAACACTCTTAAAAGACACAGTTACAGAGGTGGTGGAATCATGGTTTGGGCAGGGGTCTCACTCGGTGGTCCCACTGACCTGCATGTGTTCCATGGACGAAATCTGACTGGTGTGAGATATCGGGATGAGATCCTTGATCCATATGTTCGGCCATATGCCGGTGCTATTGGTAACGATTTCATTCTAATGGATGATAATGCATGACCTCACCGAGCTGTGGTTGTTGAGGACTATCTTGAGGGACACGGTTTGGAGCGAATGGAATGGCCAGCTCAATCTCCAGACCTGAATCCGATAGAACATCTTTGGGACTATCTTGGCAGACAAGTTGCTGCTTTAAGTCCTCCTCCAAGGTCGTTAGATGAACTGGAACAAGGCTTACTCCGTGTCTGGTCTTCGCTTCCCATTTCGGTGTCTGACAACTTAATGGACAGCAGCCAGTGTATTTTAAATCAAACACAGAAAACTATTAACATTTAGGATTAAAATAAAAGTGGATTAAATATTTTAAATCAAACACATAAAATTATTAACATTCATGATTAAAATAAATGCGGATTAAATATTTTAAATCAAACACAGAAAATTATTAATAATTAGGATTTAAAATAAATGTGGATTTTTAAATAAAAAAGTAGAAATTTTTGAAATTTGACTCTGTTCATAAAATTTGTGTCTTTGTAAACAAGTAGAAAAAGAACTTTGTCATTTCAACATCATGACAATTCCTAATGCTGTACTTAACACACAGCACGTAAGATGACGCTTAGAGATTTTTTTAATTACCTGAAGGCACATGAATCGCATAAAATAAGAAATGTATAATTAGAATTCAAGATATGCAATAAAGGTATGACTTTTCTCACTTTTACGATAAATCTTAAATTTTAAGATTTTAATTTTATTTCCAATGCCCTGAAGTAATATACTAGTACTATATTTAAAAAATTAAAATTATTACTTTTAAATGAACTCGCATCAGTATTATTAAATTCTCAATAATCCAAGTTGCGGTTTAAAATTTCGATTATGTGCTTTACTGTAGTAGCATATTTAAAATTTACTTCACTTTTTAAAGCTAAATTTGATGATGGGGTCGAAAATACCTCAACACTTACCATTCTAAAAATCTTTGCTTTATTGGTTCCTGATATTGAAACCATATTAATTCGATTAACACCAAATAAACAAGGTCTGCTATCTACAAACTTTAAACTTATGCATTCTGAAATAGAAATTTAAGCCTCGTGCTGCCATCTGTTAGCAGTTGACTCAAAGAAATCTAAATAGTAATTCTAGAATTACTTTTATGTATTTTCGAAAAATTCTGAGAATATAAAACGTATTGCAAAAAAAATTTTAATGATTAAGTTCTTCAAGATAGAATTTCAAAGACTTCTTAAAATATAGTTTAATATGGCTTTGTTCAGTTAAAAACGACAGTACATTTCATTTAAACTCCTTGGAGAATAATATTCAGTCACTATTCAAAAACGAAATACGACATTTGAATGCAAATTAAGTACAAGAAAATTTCTGAACCTAACAACAAAATCAAGATCACGAAGGATTTATGTAAAAGCCGAATAATTCAAGCGCAGAATTGAGCCAATCTTCATAGAGTATCTGGGCAGAAATTTTTAGAATTTACTTTCAAAAATTCAAAACAAAAAAAACTGTTTTAAAAAATAAAAATTTAGATCTTGAAGCTGAAATTTTTTTTAATTTTTAATAGGAACATATATTTAAATACAGTAACACAAGAGCTGGAAAATGTTAATTTCATGAAAAATATAATTCAGAAAAAGACATGAAATCTGACTAAAAAGTCATATCTGAAAATGACATTTCATTTCTGGATGAAAGCGACCCGGCAGGGAGAAACAAAAACTGAGGCCTAATAAGGGATGACTTTTGGATTTCACGTATCTCTACAAAACGGAACTTAACAATGACCAAAGGAATTACGATCTTCACCAAATACACCAGGTGTAAAAACTAAGCCCAGCAAAAAATGTTGTGATTATTGATAAATTTCAAATCATAAGAGAGAAACTGTATTTTAATATTATCATTAAGTTAAAATGCTAATAAAATAAGTCAACAAAATACATCTGTGAGCATTTTATAATGGAAATAAAACAATAATTTAAAAAACCACTGTCTGCCTTCGCGCAAAAACTTTAAGGCCACTCCTATAAATCTAAAAATGTTATTGATTCAAATCATTCACGGCCGTCAACTTTTTTGTCACTTCTATAATAATCCGAAAAGGCAAATACGCAAACTCCACTTGAAAAAATAGATTCCAACTTTTGTCTTACCAAAACGAGTGTCAAAATCTTCTGAATTTTAAAGAAAAAAAATTGCTGGTGTTAGACCTTGTCATTCAGAGGGTATGATGAGTATTAAAATTAGCTACTAGGAGCAGCAAGTTCCACAGAATCAAAAAGATTTTTCTTTCGATAAATAAAATATTTCAACTAAATATTAGTAAATAGTTGACAAAAATGCCAGCTTGAAAAATAGAATGTCATATTCTCAATGTTATTTATCTAAATGTTGTCGATGTGCAAAATGAGTTCCGTTTAGTTTAGTTATATTAATGTCCCGTTTTGAAGAAACATGAGGGCTATTTTGGGACGTACCTCGATATTTTGAACCGCGGTCAGAAAACGAGGACGTCACCTGAGCTGTCACCCCCTCTCCAAACATCCACACCACACCAGCGGGAAGACATACTACGTTCAACTATTGTTTCAAAATTTTCTGGCTGGTTTGACCAAAATGACGGGACTGAGAGTGGTGTCGCAGATCCCTCACCTCCTCTTCCCTGTAGACTAATAAAAATTATTTCGCAAAAGACCAAATAGAATTTAAACTTAGTTCTATTTCATACACATGACACGTCCTCCAACGAGCCCGGATCTCTCCACCGCCCCAGAAGCCTTTGCTCATCCGTCAATATAACACCTTCTGCTTCAAGAACCGAAGGGCTACCTTTGATATTCAGAATACAAGAGGAAATCTGTAGCAGGAGTTTCTAGGTTACGCTTTCGATAGGAAAGACATTTTTAAGATACACTTAGATGATTAGATCAAGATATTACTTTTCACGAACTAAGTTAATACTCAAATTATAGAAATACGAGTATCAAATATAAAACACACTTTAAATGTTAGATTAGACAGATATTAAATTTGGATATTATGAACTTGAAAGGAAAATACAGGGTGGTTCAAAAAACGTGGCCAAACTTTAAGGGTTAGATGATAAGCTTTCAGAATCGCATAGGAGGCAGCAGATGGCATTAAAAATAAAATAGCGATGGACAAATTGCCGATATCTTTCTGAATATTAACGTTATTCAAATGGAATTTTTATACAAGTTGCGCTTATATGACTCCGAAGTTGTGAAAGAAAAGTTACGCTACCTGTCGCGCATGCGCGGTAAAAAATTATTTACTTCAAATGCTAATACATAATACAAATGCAATACATAATACAATAATACAAATGCCTCAATGGGTAGAAAATTGGACTGAAAATTGAGAAAAGTGAAAATTCGACTAAAAATGTTCAAAATTCAAAAATTAATAAAAAAAATCACAGATTTCGTTGATCGGTTTGCGGTAGTGCTTAAAAGTTACTATTTATTAACAACTACATCTTTACAAAATTTTAGAATTATACGTTAATATCTTCTGCCGCCTCAACAGCGCTGAATTTTGGAAATTTAAGGCGAATTTTTAAATAAATACACGTTTTACTTACCTCATTATAATGCAAATAGAAACTTTATTCAACCTTTGAAACATACAAAATTACAAAAGCACTATTTTTTGGACTCAAATTGTGTCATTTGTTTTCTGGATTCTAGTGTAGCTCTGATAAATCCATCTCTTTTCTGCAGTCCAGCTCTTTTTCTGGAGGCTTCAGTGACGAGTTTCACAATTCTCTCAACTGCTTGCGTGTGTGAAGGAAATTTAATTAAGTCCCATCCGTCCATTGGCACATCGTTCTGTAGCATCTTCAGAAGTTCATGAGAACTGATCTGTCTGAGAACTGGAGGCGGTGTGACATAAAAAGCTTGCCAGTCAATGAGATCTACGTAGTTTGTAGCTTCAAAATTAACAGCAGGAATAACGAATCTACGAACACAATTTCCTTCTGGGCCAATTTCAGCATTTATGAATACGTAACCAATGCACTATTGGATGATTTTAGCAACCTTATTTTTCTGGGATGTGACGGCACAGTCGTGAACACTGGAGTGTTTAATGGTGTAATTCGCAGGTATGAATTGAAACTTCATCAATCAATCCAATGGATTTTCTGCTTACTTCATTTCAGCGAGTTGCCATTACGACACCTATTTGAGCGCAAGTCTTCTGGTACCTCGTCTTACACCGGAGACATTGGACGAAACCTGAAAGGATGCGAGAAGCTGCCACTTGTTGCTTTTAATAGTATTGAATATGAATTGCCAGGCATTGAATATGAATTGCCAGGCATTGATCCCACCAACCTAAGTTGTGATCAGTAATACTTATTCGACATTTGCACAGCCATTAGTTCTGGCGTTGGTTCTTCAGATCTAGCGAAGCGTCAACCGGGCACGTTGAATTTGGCCGGGTGGCTAACAACTGCAAATCAAATATTGAGGATTTATCTAACAACATCAAACACATCAAATGAGTTGATGACTGTAGTTGTATTCATTCTAAGAGTTTACGCACCCTCATGGTTCCGAATTAAGGTTCATCATCACATAAAGGATGGTGCTAGACACTTGTGACATTTCATCAGCTCATCTCGATACTTGCCTAAGAAGTATCGTGATATAAATGAACCAGTTATTTCTTGCAACGCTCAATTTGCGGCTCCAGAAAGCATGTTTTTGGCTATGTTAACTGATGAGAGATGCCATATTAGAACCCTTGCAGCCAGTGGTGAACTGGGACTGAAAATAGTGGTTGCCTTGCCAGGAATCAGTGTGGGCCCAAACATATTTACAATCATAACATTAATTCATATATATATATAAACCAAAATATCACTTGTTATATATGAACATACAAAACAAAGTAAACAAGACATATCATATATATATATATATATATATATATAATTTTTAATATTTAATTATATTAATTTAAATCTATGATATTTAATAATTATATATTTAATTAATTTGTATTATATATTTAATTTTTCTGCGTTTTTAAAATAAATTCCTTTTAACACCCATTAATTTTAAAAAATAAGAACATTTCTACGTCTAAAATGACGAAATTATGATTAAAGTTATTTGATTTTAAATTCCGTATGTTCAATATTTCGTATACGGTTTTAGCGACTAAGTATGAAAGAGAAATGCTGCCCATTAGTAAGGCATCTGTTCAAAGAGGCAGGAACCTTTAAAACAAACTTCTTTGGATGACTTAGAGTTTAGTCATTTGTACTGGTAATGTTTCAGTAATTTGTAATTAAATTGGTATCATTAAAAAGATATTTTTGAATTATAAATAATTCAAAAATCATTTGGTTAGATAGTATTTTTTTGAAAATATTGAGAAAAAAACGCCAAAATCTTTAAGTAGCTAAATTTTAATTCACTTTTTTACTTTAAAATGTTGACAGTTATTTTCATCTTGTTTTGAAGAGCATGTGAGCCAAGTTTCATAAAGATCGAGCAAAACTATAGATTTGTACAAAATACATTATTATAACGTAAAAAACTTCTTTTGTTGTATTAAAATGCAGTCCATTTTCATTGTTTCGCCAGTCTTTTTCTTTCTTTCAACGTTACTTCAAATAAATTTAGTTTTTGATAGATTTTCTATGTTATTTTGATAAATTTACTTTTTAGCAATGACCTTAAGCTCATCTTTCCGCTTAAGACAAGATAATCTTCCTGGGGATTATGTAATTCCTTTATTTGTTATGAATAGGTTAATTTTTCCACTTTATAATAAGCTTAATAATGAGCAATCATAATAATAATTTTCTTGTAGACTGGTATGCTTCTTGATGTTTTGCTGGTTATGAAAAAAATACTAAATATATATAACTGCATTATATTTATAACATATTTTAAGTATAGTTATAAAATTAATTATTTTTCTTAGTATTCATATGTTTAATATGTTTGCAAATAATAACGCATATGTGAGTATTTAAAAAGGTTTTAACTTTTGGTTCAATCAAAACATGAAATGATTTGCGCATGATACGTATTACTTGAATTTTTGCCTAAATTTTTAAAATCAAAACCATCCTTCAACAATTACTTAAAAATATATGTCTGTTTCGCAAATATTTACTATGCTTATGATATTTTGATATACTGGCATCCAATTTTAAATATTAAGTAAAAAAACAGGAAAACAATAATATCAAAACCCTTATAGTAAAGGGATTTTCGTATTTTCGAGCGCGGAGTGTCGGCTTGGTGACGTCACAAATTTCCCCCACTGGTTCTTCGCTGCAGTCTCTTTGAACCAGCCCTTGTATTTCTTTGACCCTGGTTGTGTTCCAATCTAAACGAGCTGACCACATGTGCGGTGAAAATTCCTTCCCTCCCTTTGATTCTGAGATTTGTCACATGCCCCTCACAAGGGACTGTAGACGCATACGACAGCGTATGTCACAGCCCACGCGAAAAGGTTAATACTCCCATTACTATTAGATATTATCATTCTATGTTTTGTTCCCTTTTTCATTAGTTCTCTTAATATAATAATATTTACTATATTTAAGTCACCTGTAATTACACGTCCATGCTTTATATCTATAAAATTGTTATATTCATTACATATGCAATTGTCAATATTACTACTTTCGTTAATTTTATTATAGTTAAATATCAATCTTCCAAGTTGCTTATTGTATTTAAAAGTTCTGTTTATTTTTATATTCTTAATAGGAAAATGATCGTTATATTTACCAAAATATCTGAAAAGTTACAATTATCAAAGGTTTATTCATAAATAAAAATGTACAATATTCTATGTCCTTAATTTTATTATTCACTCTTGACAATGTTAATATTTTAAAGATAAATTTGTAAATATCACTAATAATATCCCAATCATGAGTATATTGTAAATTGTTATCAAATAAATCTCTAATAACATATATACACACATATATATATATATATTAGGGTGGGCCGAAAAAACTTAATTTTTTCATGTCGCTTACCACGGAAAAGTTGCGAATTGGTGAGAAATTAAACGAGGGAAAAAAGTAACGAAATTGATTAATATCTTCAGTTTCCGCAACGGTCTTGAAAATCGAAAAAATTGACAAAAATCGGCAGGGTTTTTTTTTAATTTTTAAAATTTTTCTCTATCTGTTTATTATAGCATTAGCTGTTAAGTATTCAACTTCCTAAGATGAATAAAATTTATTTTATCAAAATAGGTTTGTAACTTCTGGTGGTACATTCCCTCCTTTGCTTATTGTAACACAATGCAAAACTAAGCTTCAAAATTACTATATTATTTGTTACTTAAGAACGAATGGCAAGAATGCAGAAAATAATATAATAAAAATTAACAGACCTTTAAAGAAACACTTCATATATTAAAATATTGTTATGTCTCTTAAATTTCTTGCATGACATTTTACTCTTTCTTCTCACCAAATGATACGTGGAAGTCTGATTTATGAGAAAACTCAGACATTACGGACAATAGCATCGCTTCTGGGCTTCCACAAGCTTTTCGCGATGCTTCTGATCAGCACTGTCCTTTGAATTTTAAGGGCCTGTACACAAATATGGATTGGAGCTTTCGTAAGTAAAATTTTATGTAGTCTGATGAATGTGATTTCTCAAAGAAAAATCAGGATACCAATGTATGAATCCACTTTCTATAGTTAGATTTTTTTTATTAAACTTACTGCTGTTCATTTATTTTTAATATAGGCAACTGCAATTTTTTATTTATTTTGTGTCTAATGTTTTGTATGAGGTGGGGGGCTTGGGAATACAGGAAATAAATTTGTTTATATTTTATAATCTACTAACAATTTCTAATCTACGCATAAATTAGCTGGGTGCGTTGACCACTAGTCCCCGGGTACACGCTCTTTTGAAACACACTGCTTCTGATACGAGTTTAACATATCGCTCAACTGCCTGTATGTAATATGGAAACATTCCATTCAAATAACTCACTAGATGGAATAGGGGAAATGATTATGTTTCGCAACAGCGGGGAAGGAGTTAAACTACAAGTATCCATTTGAATAATTTCCTATACTCCGTAGATTAAAAAGTGAGTTTTGGCATCCTGAAATTTCTGATAGTTTTTCTCTTTGCGACTGACTGCCTCGTCTTTAAAATTTGTCTAATGCCCAGTTCTCTTATGTGTTTTCTCTCCTCCTGTTTCATGATCAGAATAATATATTCAGCATGGGCAAAAGAATGCATTGCATTCGTTTACAGGGTCAATAGATTTAAGTGTAAGTTTACAGAAAAGTAACAAGTTATATTAATTCCTTTAAAACACGTGCTTTGAGCTTTGTATGTTATTTCCTGGTCTTAATATTTAACAACTGTGCCATAGAAGACTTCAAAAAAAGTTCTTTTCACTAAAGTAAACCACTTGTTGTTAACCACATGGAATATGATAATTGGCTATGATCACGAATAGCCGAAATTTCAATAACTTTGGCGATTTTATGGCAGTTGCAATACTTAGAAGATACCATTGATCCTTACTGAGTGGCATTTCACAAAGTTGGGAATATACAAATGTTGTCTGCTACTTAGGCCCCTTTCACATTATGCGGTTTAACCGTTACGGAGCAAAGTTGTTTACTTTTTTGCAGTGTCATGTTTGCTTTCACACTTGACGATTTGCGCCGTCAGTATTTGAGTGCGGTTTCTCATTTCCTAGCTGTTTCAGTATGGATAGGAAGCAAGTAGCAGCGATAGGGACTTGCACCTATAAATCAAAAGAAACGAGACTATAATCGCCTCACTTTTGGAAGAACAACGTGTAGATGAATGTCCGAATGTTTGTAGCATCTTTTGATGAATTCCACAACCGAATGAAAAATTATATTCTGCGGCAAAATACTAACATTTGGAACTGCATTCAATCGACAAAAATGGTAGCTGTGACTCTGAAATAACTGTGTTGCCTGTTAAATCATACGTAGGCGTGAAACGTCCTCCCTCTGCTGTGAGACGAAAGTTTGGAGAGGGGGTGCCAGCTCAGGTGTCCTCCTCGTCATGTGACCGCGGTTCAAAATGACGAGGTCCGTCCTAAAATAGCCCTCGTGTTGCTTCAAAACTGGACGTTAATATAACTAAACAAAATCTCAAGTAACTGACACTTATTTTTAAATCTTAATCGTTTGTGTTTAAAACATAAAGGGTTATAGGACCTTTAACAACGAAAAAGCAACTCTAAAATATCGAAAGTGCGACTGTTTATTACTTAGAAAAAACTTATAGATTTTGTTTTTAATATAATTACTTAAAATAAGTTCCTTTCTAGATGTAGATTTTAAAGTCAGTGTAATAATTTTAAGCATTGCAAATGTATATGTATGAAGTTGTGGAACGTGGATTTCATTTGCGCGCAGGATTTAAAAAAACTAAGCACCCCATGGCAAACAAATGTTATGAAAATTCCCTTCGAAATATCGCAGCTTTAAAATCATTTAACATGGTAAATAATCAGATATGCTTTAATTACTTTTTATGACGTTAAAGTAGTACCACGCACTAAAAAAAACTGTAACGCAATGCTTTGGTTTTGCATGTTTTTTCACTGCGTTTGTATAAACATAGAAGGGAAATTTCTGTGTGTTTGATGAACAATATTTTTAAAATCCTGTGTGTAAGTATTTAAAGTATAAATCACTCACCAAACATCTCTTTATGTTGAGATAGGTTTTGACCACATCTTCTCAATTATTTAAAGTACACTCATGTGCAATACCATGATATATTAAGAATGATTTAAATTTTCAAATAAACTCATAAAAAATCGGAAACTTTAATGGAATCTCCATAAAGAGTTCAAAATACTGAAGAATTCTATAAGGCTGTCGGAATTACTTATGAAAGGTAAAAAGTTTCTTGAAATTGCAACTTCAGAAATAAAACATATGTTGTTATCTTACAATTGCAACTTCAGAAATAAAACATATGTTGTTATCTTACAATTCAGTCGTGATTATTAGACTCTGCTATCCAGATTTTTATTAACTTACATGAAATAGTATATAATTCGTTTCCAATACCTTACACATGGCCGTCTTATTCAATGGGCAAATTAGGCAGAAGAACAGGGCGTTATTGATCCAAGGGATAATAAAAACTTTCTATACTGATTTTGAACCAAAAAAAATTATTTAATTGCAATTTTAAATAAGTTATACAATTTCATATGTTATAATATGGTATAGAACCTAGTTAATAAAATAACCTAGGGGAATATAATGTTATCATAACATTATAAGGTTCCTGAATTATTTTTTTAGCTAGGTTTTTTGTTTGGGCCATAACACTCAGTTTCCTAGTTAGGGTGCTGATGGAGCGGCAAATTGCTCTAGACGAGAACACTGAAAAATCTTAAGACGGCCCTGATCTTACACAATATAAAAATACATAAAATTCGTTAGCATTGGCATATTTCGAAATAAAATAAAATAGCTAAATTTTAAATAGGAAAAAATAACGAAAACATTAAAAATTACACAGTCAACACTCAAATTAAATGAAAGTGAGTTCTATAATAACAATGAAATCATTTAAAAATGACAAAGACAATAGTAAAATTAAATTTTGAAACATTCTATAAAAATAATGGAATCATTAATTAACTGCAAAAGCTTCGAGAAGACAAAAAGAAAAAGTGACCTTGTGAAGATGACGAACGGCAGCCGGAAGAAATTCGCGCAGTGTGAAAGCGATAGCATAATTACATATATTACTACTAAGACGAAGTCGTTACGGCGCCGTTTTATTCAGTCGCGCACGCGGCTGGTTCAAACCTCAACAAACGGGCTCAAATCGCGTTCGGCTAGTGTGAAAGCTCCCACTCATTTCTTCATTTTACCACCAAGGAGGCGGCCGAATGCATTCTTACCGTAACGGTGGAACCGTATAATGTGAAAGAGACCTTAGAAAATTGCGCGTTTTAGATAAGTAGTGAAAAGCAACCTGCAGAATTCCTCATGTAGGAGGATATTAAAAACAACTGACGCGTGTTCAATGTTTTTGTAACAGTGAATACGATGTCTCAACAACATGACTTAGCTGAATCGGTAGCCTGGAGGGCCATCTGTCGTCTATAGGCGGGTCAAACGCAATCCGTTGTAGCGGCAGCATTAGGAGTTTCTCAAAGTGTCATTTCCAGACTATGGAATCGGTTTCTGGAAACTGGAAATGTTCGCCGAAGATCAGGACAAGGTCTTACGCGTGTAACAACACAAAATGAAGATCGGTATTTAACACTAACGGACAGAAGAAACCACAGTATGAACACCACTCTATTGCAACATCACATTCAGAGGGCTACTGGTGCCAGAGTTTCGACTCAAAATGTTCGAAACCGATTCCGTCATGTTGGTTTTTATGCTCGCAGACCTACAGTTTGTGTTTCATTAGCGGGCCACCGCCTGCCCGCAGAAGGTGGGCACAAGAGCATCTCAGATGGGGACGAGCTGAGTGAAGCAACGTGTTCTTCACGGACGAGTCCCGCTTTAGTGTACGACCTGACAATAGGCCGATTATCATCTGGAGAGAACGTGGCACTTGGAGTACTACTACATTTGTGCACGAAAGTGTCCGATTTAAATTTTTTTCCGGTCTGGGCCGGTGTGTCTATCAATGGCCACACCGACCTGTACATTCTCAGAAGAGCACTGACTGTTCAGCGATATAGGGATGAAATCCTCAGACCTATTGTGGTCCCTTACGCTGCAGCAATCGGGGATAAATCCATTCTCATGGAGGATAACGCCAGGCCACATCGTGCTCGGCTAGTGGACATTTTCCTTTTCGACGAAGGAATCCTTCGAATGGATTGGCCAGTTTGGCCAGTTGGGGAGATTCTAGGGAGAAGGGTTACTGGTCGCTTATCACCCCCAGAAAGCTCTCTTCTACAGGAGTGGGAGCGAATACCCCAGTCCCTCATTGATAACCTCATTGATTCCACGCCTCGTAGGTAGGACATTTTTGCTTGATGTTGATGAAATTTGGAGCATATGCTCTTCAGAACAAGAGTAGAATTACTATCAAATTTTCAAAACTCAAAAGATAATTAAAATGTCAGTTAATAAAAAAGTAGGAAAGATTTTTCTGTCTCTTCGCCGTATTTTTCAAAAATATCATTAAAAAAATGATTTTTACGTGATTTTAAAATTAAAAAAAATATCTTTTTAATGATACCAATTTAATAACTGTACAATTTTTTTCTTTAATTTAAAGAAATTTAAAAAAATGTACGATTTGCAACAATACTTTTCAATTTTAAAATAACAAACTAATTTCCTTATTTAATCACATTATCACTAATTTCCTTATTTTTATATAATCGCATATTTAATCACATGATCCCAGCATGGCAAAGTTCACGGATGAGAAGCTTCCGGATAAGCAAGCAGGTTCTCGCTCCCTTGGTAGATACAATAATGGTGGTGTGGCTCTTAGGGCCCATCTCCAATGATGGGTCGCACCCCTGTTAAATGGGGAGGGGTCGTTGCATGTGCCGCTCGTAATGGGGGCTATTATGCGGGGACCAGTGCTCGATGAAGTCGTAGCGGCCGGTCATGACGAAAACTAACAATTACTAGATATTAATCTACTTTCTCCTTTTTCTTATTCCGTAAATAGCCATTCGAACTCGTAAGATTTTCATTTTTCAAACGAACCTGATGAAGCGAAATTCTAGAATATTCTTATATTTTGTGTTTCTCGCTATTACCAAAATCACTTTTGAGTACCACCTAACTTGTCCCCCGCGTACTCCCAGGGGTACGCGTACCACAGGTTTTGAACCTCTGATCTAGAAAAAGTCATTTGATATTAATAAAATTTGAATTCAGTTCAACTCTTAATTTCAGCTGTAATTTCTTTTATTTCTAATTAGTAATTTATGTACTATACACTATACATTGTGCGAAGCAAATAAATTCTCTTCTTTATTATGCATCACACAAAAGCCAATGTTCAATAGCTGCTATAAGATATAGATTTTGTTTTATTTTCTGTCTTTTAGAAAATTTGTGCAATTTGTAATTTATTTGACGATACATTTATTTTGTCATTTTTATTTAACCTATTTAATAAATCATAAAATATGCTAAATTTGTGTATAAAAATATTTGCAGGAATGTAGTTTTTTCAGGGTAGGAGTTTTATAGAAGGGATGAAAAATTAATGAAAATGTGTCCGAAAGGTAGGGGCGCAACTTTGCCAGTTCCGCCAAGGGCGTAGGATCACCTCGGTACGCCCTACATCGAACTCCGGGACGTCTTTGTTTTTTCCAGCGCAGTGCAGGTTGGTTTCGCGAAATTAATTATCTACTCGACCAAGAGTTACAGTTCCTCCCTTGGAGGTCATTTTTATTTATTTTTTTGTACATAAGCATTCTAATCTAGAAAATGTATATTACAAATGTATGTATATAATTTAGCTTCAATAAAATTCGGAAAGACTACTCATTGTCTGAAATCGCCTCGAATTTGCTCAGCCATCAAACCGCGGCCATCGGCCGTGACGTTACACCTATATCTTACAACACCTATAGATCATATACAGTGATGTGGGGTGGGTAAATACCCAGTAGGTATGTAAATATTTTTTGGTTAAATACCCAAAAACTGGGTATTTTGCGAAAAAAAATTTCAAATGCTGATTCACAATGAAACATACAGAGTTTTATAAATACCTCCCAAAAAAGTATTTGTGAATGGTCATTCAAAATTAAACTTAAAATTTATAAATACCCAAAACTGGGTGTTTTGCAAAAAAAGTATTTGATAATGGTGTGATTCAAAATGAAGCCATAAATTCATAAATACCCTTACACTGAATATTTTGCGAAAAAAATGAATCTCTGAATGTTGACTCAAAATCAAACATATAAAATTTATATACATAATATATAGTTATAAAATTTTTTAATTAAAGTCTTGACTAAATTATATAAACAAAAACCAATTGCTATCAGGATTCAGAATAAAGTATTCTAAAACTTAAACGGGATCGGGGGGGGATAATTTAGTTTTTACGGTTTGAAACTTTGACACTTACAATAGAGTAATAATTTTTAACGCCGTTTATGTTTTACTAGCCGCCTTCGGCGACCAGCTTGTTCGCCGGGAATATAATTTCAACTATCAATCTTATACATAGTTTGATATTCACGGTTCCCTTAACAAAGTAATTTTAAACTTCAAATTGCGATAGAGATTTGGCCCTCGTTCTTTACGTAGCTTTGCACTTGTTCTGTTCCATGTCTATATGAAAGTCCTAATGGAGTCAAGTAACTCTTCGTTAGGGTAGATAGAATCAGAGGCGGCCCGCGGGCAACTGCCCGTGGCGCCAAATTCCGGGTGGCGCCAAAGCTCGGGGGTAAAGGGGAGAAGAAAATCGTTAGATTGACATGAGAGCTCAGGCAAAAACGGTAAAAAATTTTCTTTCATTTTGGCGCCCCCTCTTCAGATTTTCGTATAGGCGCTCTTCTCAAGCCTCTAGACCCTGGAGAGGTCTCAAAATCTGTTCCACGAACATCAAGCCATAAAATTTGGTGGGTCATTCACAAGTCCGATTGTACTCAAGGGCAACCCGATCCTAGGTCCTATGGTCTACTGTGTCCCCTTCTCATCCAGAGCCCCCTCTCTAGACGGCTATGCCTCATCCCGCTTTCAAAACGGTAATGTGGAACTTGCGCACAGTCGCATTTTCGATACGTCATTAAGTAGTGTTCTCAGCGCACAAGCGTTAGAAAGGTTGCAGTATTGTAAACTTTATCGACGTCTATATGATTTGGCTTGGCTTTGGCGCATTGAAAACCTTTGACATATGGCAATCAATCATTGCCAGTAGGAGAATGACACTTCGTGCCCCTGATAACACAACGATGCTTCCCTGGGAAAATGCTAAGGACCTTAATAACTGTTATTTTGAAACATAAGACTAATACAGATATAATTTAAATTAAACAATAAATAATCCATATAAATTAATCGTTATGTTAAATAAATTGAAAATACATGAATAATGTAATTATTAATTTCCCTTCGGAAAGTGGTGATTATCTCATAGAAAGGAACCCCCATCCATCAATCACTCTCTTAAATATGCGTTTTCTATTGCCGCTCTAGTTGTTCGCCAAGTTTTCATGCCAAAGGCAATTAGGATCCAGTAAACCTACAATGTGTGCGCAGATTCCACTAGTTAATGATGTGCGAAAATGCGCCTGTGCGCATCGGACACAGAACCTTCAAAACGGGCCCTCTCTGCCCTAATTTTCCTAGAATTACTTACTCCCACCCCTTCCTCATTTCGTGGTTTTTTCTTTGGTCCGAGAGGCTAGTTCCCCCTAACCTACTATTGTATTTCAGTTTTATGGCATAGCGGAGCGAAAAAATATTAAACCGGATGAAAATGTAACTTTTTCCCTGGTCTACACCATTTCTCATCGGATTTTTACTTTGACGAAACGTTTTGCCACACTGTGTTGAAAGAAAAACTGGTGAATGTCACGCGTTATTTTTATTCTGAACAGCAAATTTAAAATGTGATAACGTTATACCTATAAGTGTTGTGTATTTCGCTAAAATGTCTGAAAAAAGAAACAATCAGGTACGTTTTATAGGAAAAGAAAGGCACAAATAGCAGCAAAAAACGAAAAGTAGGGAAAAAATTTGAATTTAATGAATTTTTGAAAAAATTTAATTGAATGAATTTAATTTTTGAATTTAAAAAATGTAATGAATTTTTTGAAAAAATCATCAAAATAGAAAATATTGAATCCAGAGAAGATCTGTAAACAACAGTTGAAGGCAGATCTTTAACGTCAGAAAACTTTAAGAACGGCAATATAACATATTGTTCGAACCAAGAACAAAAGTTCCTGTAAATTCAACACCACAGGTAATTTTGTTATTATCATTCTGGTATGTTATTTTAAAATTTTCAGAATTAAATATCTATTTGAAAAATATAAATTTTCGATATTGACAATAAATACTAACTTTGTCAATTGTACAAAAATTCTAAATATTAAAATCCCATATATAAAATTTTAGTTATTTTTAAAAAAATTATATTTATATATTACTGAGCAGAAAGCTAAAACTGCGCTATGGGTTAAGTTATGTCAAAAGTTGTGTTGGATTTGTTGGAAAATTTTTTGCACCTTTCTGTATGATTACTCAAAAGAACTTAACTCATATGATTTTGGTAAGCTAGATAAAAACACTATTTAGGAAGATAACTCGTTTACCAGGACCAAATGCGAGAGCATGCAAAGCTACAATTACTTGAACCAGAAGCAGTAGAATATTTGTACGTCTTAAGTGACTGTGAAGAATCTAACAATAAACAAGACGCCAAAACTAGTTTGCAAACCGAAAATACAGACAACAATAGTGGGAGTGATAAGGTTTGTGGGATTTTAACATAAGCATTACTCTTGAAATAATAATATTCAAACTGTTTTTTGAAAAATCAAATTTGTACTAATACAGTTTCCATTACATTTCTTCCAATCATCAGAAAGTGCCAAACATTAGAAGAAAACTTGTAAAATTACAAATTATTTCACAGAAATTTTTTATTTTTGTTTCTTGATAAGTTTGTGATTAAAAAAGAATTGTAACCCGGCTAAAAAAGTAATAAATCAAGGTTTCACATCGATAAGCAAGGTATATGGTCAGGGCCGGATTACCAAATAGGTAATGTAGGTAACCGCCTATGGGCCCCGAAACTTTGGAGAGGTTCCCGATATTATTATTTTTTAGATTTATTTTAAGAGCTTCCATTTGATTTACAAGAAGTGTATTTTAGAACATACAGAACTTATTATCCAGTGTTGTTTAAATTCAGAACATTATTTCTTTGAATATTTTTAATGTTTTCGAATTTATTAGCAGATCAATGGGCCACATGTCAACGGTCCTGGGGTACTTTGTATTAGAATATTCAAATTGTATTAAAAAGTTTTGTAATTTTTTAACCATTTTATTTATAATTACTTTTAAATTTCATTTTTTTTTATCCTCGAGATTTAAAACTTTTTTTTAAAGATTACCCGCAAAGAAATGTTTTACTTAAGTTTGTCATATTGTTTGTTGCTCAAAAACTGCTTATTTAGATATTAAATTTAAATCAATAAAGTGATCTGGTTTTGGACGTTGGAATGGGGCCCAAAAACTTACATTGCCTATACTGCCCTCTAAGCGTGAAAGGTCTAATTTTTCCTACTTAGTAATGTTTGCGAGCTGCCCAACGTTAACGTTATTTCTAAGCAAAAAGGCCGTATCTTATTAAAAAATAGTAGAAAACCTCTAAAGAATTATGCGTATCTTATAAAACTAACACAGTGGATTTTTCTGACTCTACCAGTAATTGTTGTTACTGGCGAGAGAAGTTTTTAGAAACTGAAACTGATTAAAACATAACATGTTAGCAGGAGCGACTAGTTGATTTGGCAACCATATCAATTGAACGGGACCTTCTGCAGAGCATTGATATTGAGAATATTATAAAAGATTTTGCAGACATAAAGGCAAGAAAAGTGATCATGTGAAGAGACTTTATAATACTGTGTAAAAAATCATATATTTTTAAAATATATTTGTTCAATACATTATTTTATTTTCTGTAAGACTTCCTTATATTCTTAAATATTTCTGAAATTAAAAAATTCTGACCATAACATTATTAAGTCATATTTGCAGATAAAACATGCATATTTCTAAGTAAAATTTTGTTGGAGATTTAAAATACAGACAATATAGAATTTAAAAATGATTTTGATTGGGGGGCGCCAAATTGTTGTTTTGCCCGGTTGGTAAAATTACCTCGGGCCGCCTCTGGGTAGAATAATGAGCGTAGGGTGCAAAAGTTGTCTTTTAAGTGTACTAGTATACATGCAACATTTTTCAACTTTGTTTAATTTTTTACGATGGCCCAAAACACTTAAATATTTGCAAAACAAAAGATTTTTATGCAAATTTTGATTTAAAAATTTTAAAAAATGCATTAAAGAAATGACTTTAAAGGGAAAATCGTATAGGAGACAATGAAAACTTATTTATTATTAATTGAATAAAATTATTTTTGTTTATGTAATATTATTCAGGGACCCACGACTACCTCTTCTTTTTTATATTTTACAATATAACACAATTTTACTTTATTTCAAAGACAAAGATAAACTACGCCACAATTTCGACTTTTCCTAAATAAAAACACATCGCTACAGGGGAAACTGGCAAAAGCGTTCTTTTATTCCTCTCCCCTTGTTGTTTGAATGAGTCAAAATCGTAAAAATGTCAATTTTTAACTATTTTTGGGGCGCTTGGGCCACCAGAAGATATGAATGACTTTGAATAATAATAATTAAAAAAAAAACGTAAACTAATATACCCAAAACAAAACTTTCTTACCCGGCATTAAAGGCAATTTTGAAAATATTTTTTTATAAATTTCCAAAAAATTGTCATTTTTAACTATTTTTGGGGCACCGGACGATATAAATGAATTTCAATAAAAAAATTTTATATAAACTAATATACTTAAGACACAAGTTTCATACCCTTCGCCAACAGTAATTTCACAACAAAAATTTCCTATACTTTTCGATCTACCCTACTGTTCGTGTCAAGTTACATCTAATTGTACGTAATCGACGCGAATTTTAATTTAACAAAATTATTTCAACGTCGAAAAATCGCGGCACGTCCAGCAGCATGTTAATTGACTTAAAACATGCTGATAAAATGAATTTAAACATAGCAACATCTATATAGCTCTACTATTTACAAAAACGAATATGTGCGTTGTGTGCTTGTAGGCGCTCTACAGCGCTATATTAACATACTTTGTAGGGTGTGCCTCAAAGCGATATTTAAAAAAAAAAAATTAATTAGTTATAAATTAAGCGAAATTTTGGCGTTTTTCTGCTATAACTTCGGAAAATGTTATCGTACAAAAATGATTTTGACATCATTTTAAAATCTATATCCCCTCACCTTTGTTTATATATATATATATATATATTCGCCCTATTAGAACTCTCGGCATTTTTTTTTCATTGCTTTTTTTACATTTTGTTCATCTGTTGAACGTTTATTTTGATTGTGCAATTTTTCATTTCAGCAAACTTTTAAAAATATTTTTAAATATTATTTTCCAACAATATTTTCAGATAAATATAAGGAAAATCATACTAGTTTCTTTGTTTAATTAAAAGTCGCATTCTTTTCCTTTCTTAACAATACGATGTAAAAATTATCCTCATTTTTTTTAGATTTTTCATATTTAGATCTGAATTAGATCTTCCTAATGATTCCAACTTTATTACTATTATGTTCTACCAATTTTAAAAATTTCTAAAAATTAGTTCTTAATTATAATTTGAGTATTTTTTGTTTTGCTGTAATAAAATGATGTTCATTTTCATTGCTTTACCGATTTTTTAGTCCTGTGTTTGTTTTCAAACACGACAATGTTTTTAGGCTGGCATACTTTCTATAAACTGCGAGATGTAAGACCGTTGGGCTAGAGCTACCAAATTCGGAGGCCGTTACTCCTTAGGTGCTCACTGAGCAAAGGCTTTTCAACATTTTAATCATATTTTTAATTAATTAAAATTAAGCGAAATAATAATTTTTCCCTCAATAACCTCGGATCATAATATCGTACAAAAACATTTTCACACCCTTTAAAATTCAAAATACGCTTTTCGGTAATACGAATTTTACTGTCATGAGACTTTTTAAAATTTTAATAAATTTTTAAAAATTAATTATAAACACAATATGTAACAATGATATTAATTTCCAAAGCACAATTTTCATTTTCGATCTTATTAACATTATAGTGATTTTAGTCTGGCATTCTCAGGGCTGGATTACAAAATAGGCAAAGCAGGCCTATGATGCCCGCGATTTTTTTTTTTTTTTGGGGGGGGGGGAGAACTCACCATATTTTTGTGATAAATTCTAATTAAAATCAAGTATCTCTAATTAAAATCAAGTATCTTTTAAACTTCAGAACATTTGGCTTAGTATTTTTTTTTCAAGTTTTCAAATTTATTTGCAGATCAGTATCGCCCATTATTTTTTCAATTGGCAAATGACTCACAAGTCTACAGCTCTGGCAGACTTTCATTATTAACTATTTAGAATGGGTTAAAAAGAGATATTTTTTTTGCTATTTTATTTAAAATTACATTTAAGATGAAATTTTTTATACGCGATATATTGAAACCAACTATCTTATAGATGTTTTGTCATTTCAGTTTGTCGTAATCAGTGATGTAAAATACCCATTATTTATTTTTAAGGGTAAATACCCTGGATATATACCCGGGTAAATACCCAAAATGGGTATTTATCTGGGTATTTATTTTTGAATTACCCCTATTCATGTAAAACACAGGCACTGCTATGAAATATGATGTCTCTATATATTATAAATATATAGAGAATATATATTGAGCATAAGATAAGATAAAAAAAAGAAAACTCGTAATATATGAACCTTTTAAATTCTATAGAAACTAAAAAAATGAATCAGAAAAAACAAAAACGCAATACTATATCATGGATCTTACATAAAATACGTGGCTTAAATACCAATCCTTTTTAAAACTCAACTAAATTTAAAAAAAGAAAATGTTGAGTTTGGTTTTAAAATGATAAAGAGCTGATAATAGAAACTAAAATGAAAGATACAATTGTTTATAATTCTTTTTGGATTAATTAGTCAAAGTACCAGACATTGCTGATAAGTTAGCAGATGTTTCAGTTCTACAGTTTTTAAAAGTTAATTATTCTGAAAGTAATATGCACTTATATCACTTTCAACAAAGGTAAGTTATTTTTTAAACAAGATTTCAGGAACAAGAAATGTGAATTTTTTGTTGCTGAATCTGTTGTATTATTTGACGGTATAGTAGACATACACACTCACACTCAGTTTCCTGGTTAGACGGGATTCATTTGGATCATGAACATCAATACTTAAATTATCTTAAAGCTCTAAATTTGATGCAAGTGCCATGGTTGGAATATGAATAAAAGAAAATTCATTAGTTATTTTATCCCTTTCAGAACCTTCTTAATCCACCAAGACTTTTGAAACATTTTTTAATGTGTTTTTCTGTTTCTCCATTTTGCTTACATTGTTTGTACTCAACATTACAGCACTTACACTTGGATACTTTTATCATCCATTAAAAGCTCCAAGAAGGTAACATCCCCCCTTTTTTTACTTTTTAACGTAAAATTTACAGTAATATTAATATACGCGAAGTAAATTACTAACTATTCAGTAAATCAAGACAAGAATGTTTGATTTCCTGCATGGCAATGTGAGTAAATTATGGATCACAAGATTCACTGGTACTGTCTGTCTCTACTAATAATAATGGAGAATGTGTGTGTTTTGGCGCTCTACAAGACAGACCGCCAGGCCTAGAGCAACGAAATTTGGCACAAACATACTTTGGAGGGTGGGAATGTGCACCTCGTAACCGTTGTTTTTTAAAAATTTTAATTAAAAATTAAACGAAATTTTGGAATTTTTCTTTAATAACTTCCGAAAATAGTACAGCACAAAAATTAATTTTACACCATCTGAAAATTTAAAAACTTGTCTTTTCAATGATAACAATTAAGTTTTCATTTGAATTTTTCTCTAATTTTAATAAATTTTTAAAAACATTTTTGTTATTCATTGTTACAATGAAATTCAAACCGTTTTCATTGTTTAAACAAATATTCAATTGCGTGTTTCTCTTCCATTGTTGAAGGCTAATATAATATTCTATTGGTTTTTCTTTTCTTTTTTTATTTGATAAGTATATAAAGAATCAAGATAGTAAGTATATAAAGAAATAATCCAGTAAACTGAACGATTATGGTTGCTACATTTAAATTCATTTTATTAGTTTGTTTTAAGCCAATTAACATGTTGCTGGACGTAAAACGTTACGCGGTATTTCGATGTTGAAATAAATTTGTTAAATTAAAATTCCCGTCGATTATGTACAATTAGATGTAACTTGACACGAACAGTTACTTGACTCCATTAGGGACTTTCATATAGACATGGAACAGAACAAGTTCAAGGCTACGTTAAGAATGCGGGGTAAATCTCTATCGCAATTTGAAGTTTAAAATTTTGTTATGGGAACCGTGAATATCAAACTAAGCATAAGAGAGTCAGTTAAAATTATATTCCCGGCGAACAAGCTGGTCGCCAATGGTGGCTAGTATAACATAAACGGCATTAAAAATAATTATTATATTGTAAGTGTCAAAGTTTCAAACCGTAAAAACTAAATTATCGCCTGATCCCATTTCAGTTTTAGACTACTTTATTCTGAATCCTGATAGCAATTGTTTTTTGTTTATATAATTTATTCAAAGCTGCTTTTTTTAAATACAAAATATCCAGTTTAGGAGTACATATTATATTTTTATTTCGTTTTGAAGCATCATTCACAAATACTTCTTTAAAAAAAAAACCAGTTTTGGTGTATTTAAAATTTTTATGTTTCAGTTTGAATCAACATCTGGAAATGCATTTCTTTTTTGTTTTGCAAAATATCCAGTTTTGAGGTATTTTTAAATGCTATATGTTTTATTTTGAATCACCATTCACAAATGCAATTTTTTTTCGCAAAATATTCAGTGTAAGGGTATTTATAAATTTAATGCTTCATTTTGAATCATACCATTCTCAAATAGTTTTCTTGCAAAATATCCAGTTTTGGGTATTTATAAATTTTAAGTTTAATTTTAAATGACCATTCACAAATACTTTTTTTTTGTAAATACATTTTTAGGAAGTATTTATATAACTCTGTATGTTTCATTGTGAATCAGCATTCGAATTTTATTTTTTTCGCAAAATACCCAGTTTTTGGGTATATACCCAAAAAATATTTACCTACCCACTGGGTATTTACCCACCCCACATCACTGGTTGAGAGAGAAAGGAGAGTTTCATCCTAAGAGGGCTTAGATGGACTTTTCTCCAAAACTTATCAGTAGGAAGCGCAATACAGGCAACCTAACATAAAATAATTAGTATATTCGTAATCACTCGTGCTCAGTGGTGGACTGGCGAGGTTGACAGCTTGCCCGATGGCAAGTGGGCCCCTTAAACAGAAGACAATTAGGGCCCCCAGAAAGTGTGGGAGAGAAAAAAAGATATCTTTCTCTATAGTAAGTTTTTCTAAAGCAATAAAATAAAATAGCCCTGTACCCAAGGCCCATGTTTTGGGGATTTATTGCCGTCGTAATTCCACCAGTCGAACAGCGGGTGGTCGAATACCGACCCAAGACGCATACGCAATTACAACTCCCCGTAGGAACTGTACCGAGGTCTCTGTCCAGTCCACTTCCTTTGACCTTCCGATCATTTACAGATGTTTCTCCAGAATGTTGCAGCCATCGCACAAACCTTCGGGCTGTTGGAACAGGGTAGCTCTTCGGTGCAAAGTCGAGCCGCAATACTCTTTTAAGATTTTTCGCTGGTTTCGGAGGCCCCCCGGAAAGACGGAAGGAATTGCATCCCTTTGTGCAGAAAGGATGCAGTTCTTGTGAGAGATGGCTATAAGAGGCGATTTTTCTTTCTTTTTTGTAGTTTAATTTTACTGTCACAAATCTTACAAACAAGGGAACTCGTCTGTAAGAAAAGGTTTTCTTGTCTAAAACTGTGACTAGGACACTAAATGACATCTATGAAAAGACGACACTCACGAATTTCTTTATGCGTTTGGGGGAAGTTTGCGTTTAGAAGAGTAAAGGGGTTTCGTTTAAAGAAGGCCTCAGTCTTATTGGTCTGTCTTTCATGGAAAATAATTGGCGAGAAAAGTGTTATTTCTGTTTTTAGTCGCAAGAGAGTAAAGACAACACAAACACACACATATGTAGCGCATCTTGCAAAAGGAAAGAAAAAAAAGAGGTAAGCTGAAACTATCATTTCTCTATTTTTACATTGCTTTTGCAGCACTAGCCACATTCGGCTACCAACCGACTCGTCCATCTTATTAATTGTCTTAATTTGATTATATTAACAAACTTTAAATTCGCCGACTTATTTAATTTTTGTTAAGTTAAAAGTATTAATTGCTACAAAAGACTGAGAAAGAAATTAGTTGTGCAAAGAAAAAAAAGAAGAAAAAAACAGTAGATAGGAAATGTATTCGCATGTGAGATAAATTTTGATGCAGTATGTTTTTGTGTCTCATGAAACCAATGACATAAGTCTTTACATTCCACTGTTAAAAAAGTCTAAAAAGTACTTGATTCAATGAAGATTATTTTTTGAAATTTTACATAATTATAATCTACAATTATTGCGCATTATTAAGCTTATTATAAAGTGAAAATTTAACCTCATCATATCAAATAAATGAATTGCATAATCTCCAGGAAGATTATCTTGCCTTAAGTGGAAGGATGAGCTTAATGTCATCGTTAAAAAGTAAATTTATTAAAATAACATAGAAAATCCATCAAAAACTAAATTTATTTGAAGTAACGAAGAAAGAAAGAAAAAGACTGGACTTAAAGAAAAAAACTGCCGAAACAATGAAAATGGATTGCATTTTAATACAACAAAAGAAGTTTTTTACATTATAAAGTTGTATTTTGTACAAATCTATAGTTTTACTCGGTCTTTATGAAATTTGGGACACATGCTCTTTAAAAAAAGATGAAAATAATTGTCAACTTTTTAAAGTTCAAAAGTAAATTAAAATTTCAATTACTTAAAAATTAAGCAAGATTTTGGCGTTTTTGCGCAATATTTTCAAAAGATACTATCTAACAAAATGATTTTTGAATTACTTATAATTCAAAAATATCTTTTTAATGATACCAGTTTAGTTACAAATTACTGAAACATTACCAGTACAAATTACTAAACTCTATATCATCCAAAGAAGTTTGTTTTAAAGGTTCCTGGCTCTTTCAAAAGATGCCATACTAATGGGCAGCATTTCTCCTTCATACTTTGTCGCTAAAACCGTATAAGAAATATTTAACTTCCGGAATTTAAAATCAAATAACTTTAATCATAATTTCGCTATTTTAAACGTACAAAATTAAGGGGCGTTAAAAGGGATTTATTTTAAAGACGCGGAAAAATTAAATATATAATAAAAAATTAAATTGAATACATAATTATTAGATATTATAGATTTAAATTAATATAATTAAATATAAAAGAAATTAAAAATTAAATAAAAAATTATAAATATATATATATATATATGAATTAATATTATGATTGTAGATGTGTGTGGGCCCTCACTGACTCCTGGCCACCACTATTTTCAGACTCAGTCCGCCATTGCTCGTGCTGCCATCTAATGCCAAACAGATGAACTATTTCATCTACATTGTACATTTTTTATATAAGGATTATTTACCTCTACTAATTATTATTATTATTTTGTTTTCCTGAACCCTATGTCTTTTTCTTACATTAATTACAATTTTTCTTTTAATTATTTCTTGATTATACACCAATGCATTTTTCTCTTACACTTTCAATGAATGTTAAAGCAAATCTTTTGATCAATGTTTTCCCAAGTTGCTGTTTAACTGTTAAATGAAGTTTCTTGTGACTTCAAGAAATATTCATTCAGTTCGCCCAGCAGGATGTTCATAATCAGTGGCGGACTGGGTCTGAAAATAGTGATTGCCATGAGTCAGTAAGGGCCCTATCACATCTACAGTGCCATCTTACATTATATTTTTTAATTTCATTTATTACAAATATAATAAATCAATCATTATATTATTATAAAATAATAATAATTATATATAATAATAATTTAATATAATCTCTTCCTAGTCTAAAAATATGTTTTATTATTACTAATTATATTATACACGTATTATACATATTATTGGAAGTAAGAAATACCAAATATAAATACAGTTTTATGATTGAATATTAAATAATTTTGGTGATTGTATAGAATATTGTAATTTTGGAATTATATTATAATTTTGAGAATTTTTTAACGAAGCTGAAAATAAAGTGCAAATTATTTACCAATCTCAATTTTTGTAAAAAATATTTCTTACTGTCAAAGATTAACAACTCAAAAGTACAGAAGTATATTTTCACATGTGGTCCACTTCATTAAGGGCAAGTCAGGAAACATTTGAGTTTGCTAGATGACTGCGCAAATCTACTATCTCAAATAATCTCACAATTCCATTTGAATAGAGAGTAAAATATAGGTTTCCATGTTCTCCTCAGACAATGAATTTCTTAATATACTCATGATCTTTAGCTTAGAAATTTCACTAATATCATTACATTATTCCTCACTCAAAGATGGATTTCAAACTCCTTAAAGACAAAGTTCTTTTAAATTAAATTTAATATTTTCAATCCATGCAGGTCTATTAGGATACGAACCGCAACAGGAAAATGAAATTTCTGAGTAAAAGAGTAAAAAGAAGCATAATGGTAGGCATTACATAGAAACCACCTCAAATATAATTAGAACTGTTAGCTAAAGTAATTCTAAACAAATGTGAAGAGAAAGGATTATGGATAATTAAATATTTTTTTAGTAACTAATCGGTTATTATTACCATTGAGCATATAATCCCTCACGCGTTTGGCAGGTGAAGAATATTTCCAAATGCGTCTTTATAAATCCCTTTGATAAGAAAATAACAGACTGGAATTTCTAATACTTGATCACATTCGGTGGCGATCTTAGCAAAACGGCCTGCATTTCCTTAGCTTTCGAGCATGTATTTAGACAAAGGTGAGACTGACGAGTCTTGGAATTCAGAAATTTTATTTTTCACGTCTACATTCTACAAATTTGTATTTCATTTTAGTGCTTTTTAATGTTTACCACCCAAAACAACCTCTCAGTGAATATTTTTATTTTGACTTTTGCTCAATGTCCACCCGACCCCAAAATTAAATATTAATAACTCGCTCTACAAAGCAGAATTAAATGAGTTCAACTAAAGCAATGAATTTTGTAATAATATATTATTTTTAAAGATTTACACCAATAACCAAGTCTGAACCCATAGGTGTTGTATATGACATAATTTAAAATAAATGAATAAATTTCTTCTTCGCAGGGTTAATATCACTTTAACGTTTAAAATAACAAAAATATGATTAAAGTTATTTGATTGATTTTAAATTTCGTAAGTTAAATTTTTCGTATGCGGTTTTAGCGACAATATGAGAAAGAAAAATGTCTTCTGTGAATAGGACCATTGTAAGAGATATAAAAGAAAATTCTTTGGATGATTTGGAATTTTGAAATTGGAGTATTCTTTTGAAATTATATGTTTGTAAGATATCGCGAAAAAAAGTCAAAATCTTTCTGAATTTTTTAATGAAATGACATTTATATTAACTTCGGGACTTTGAAAATTTGACAGTGATTTTCCTCTTGTTTTGAAGAGCATATGTGCCATATATTATCAAGATCGAGTAAAAATTGTAGATTTGTATAAAAGACAAACCTTCATCTTTATCTATATAGAACTAAAATTTTATATTAAATCAATTTCAAACAAGACAGGTGAAAACAAAGAGATTATGAGTTTGTTGTAGAATTGCTGCATTTACTTTTTTGAGCAATGAAATCGGGCACAATATACCATAGTGTTATTCCTATGTTTTGCTTCTAATCAATGCTTTTATATGCAAATGCCTACAAATAATAAAAGCGAATGTATGTGCAGATATTTCTCTTTCAATCTTCTACAGCTGTCTGTTGAGGCTACAGTTACTAAATTTGGTGCAAAGATACTATGGAAGGAGACATTCTTTCTTTTACTTTAGAAGATAGTCGAGTTCGCTTGGCCCTTAGTTTTACGACACTAAACTGCACAAACAGCAGCAAAAAGCACGTTGTTTAGCCACTACAAGGACCAGATCGTTCCTGCACATTATCCCCTCCTTCTTGCCGGGAGCCTACAAGACGAAAAAAAATCTTGTGATTATTGCGTCCCGGCCTCGCACGGAAAAGTTTGTGAGGTTTAACATAAAACTACTTCCTATTTTACTTAGAAAAGGCGCAGGAAATTTAGTAGAAAAAGAGTAGTTTCCTTTCTCTCTCTTATACAAACACATCCTGGGGGCACATATTGACTTATGTTGAAGGGGCCCTCTTGTCATCTGCAATCTGGCCAGTCCGCCACTGAGTAGAAGACGTGTGTCTGGACGCCGGATAATCACCACAGCGGCAGATGATCGCCAACTGTTGCAATGGGCCAGACGCCGGAGGACACTAACAGCGCGACAACTGGAGCCGCTTCAGGAAGGCCCATATCCCGCCACACTGTGTCGCGCAGACTGCATGAAGGAGAACTGTTCGCACGACGACCTGTTGTTTGTGTGCCTTTTCCCCAGCGCACGTCAGAGAGCGGTTGCATTGGGCCCGTGAACATCGCAGTTGGACACCAGACCAGTGGGGCCACGTACTCTTTACGGATGTGTCTTGATTTAACATCCAAAACGATTCCCGAAGGGCAATGATATGGCGAGAGCCAGGGACACGCTATCGGGCGCCAAACATCGTCTAAAGAGACCATTACAGAGGTGGTGGGTTACTTGTCTGGGCAGGGATAGCAACGAAGGGCCGAACCGACTTCTACGTGTTCGCTGGGGGTTCCGTCACAGCTATCCGATATCGCAATGCAATCCTACAACTTCTTGTACGGCCTTTTATCGCTGCAATGGGTACCGACGCGATATTTATAGGCGATAACGCCCGCCCGCATGGAGCGTGATTGGTGCGGAGTTATCTGGAGAGAAGCCATTCCACAGATGACATGGCATGGCCTGCTAGATCACCGGACCTGAATCCCATAGAGCATGTGTGGGACATGTTGGTAAGACGGATTGCAGGTCGCAGTGTGCCGCCAGGCATACTCCACGTTCTCCAACAAGCCTTACTACAGGAATGGGTATTACTGCCACAACAAGCGATCAACGACACTATTGCCAGGATGCCTCGCAGTTGTCAAGCGTACATTTCAGTTAGAGGGTATCATACCCGTTATTAGCGCGTAGTTCCCATTGCACATTCTGCCTACCAATTTGGACTGTCGCGCCGCGACGGCCGTAATATATGTGTTTTTGTATGTCTTTGCTTTATTGTTTGATATGTGGTCTAGTAATGCCACACCTACCTCGTGTACAACTTTCACGCATATCCATTGAATAATTTTTGTTGTATTACGAGTTCTGCTTTTGTTGCTTATTTTTTGAGCAGAAGTGTATCATATATTTCTCAAAAAAATTTCACTCACTAAAAGAACACTATTTTTTTACATAAAGTCATGAAAAAATTCATTAATAAAAAAATTAATAATTTTTAAAAAAATTTTAAACATGACTGTGAAAAAAAAGTGAATTGTAACATAGTAAAATTTGAAATCACGAGCTTCATGAAGAGTAGACCAATAAATGCAAATAAATATAATATACAGTTCCTCAAAAAGTGGGAATTTGCAGTTTTTTGTAAATATTTCGGAAATTATGATAGTTATGCACTTGATTTTTTAGATTCCTGCGTTATAACGTCTCAGCTTTGCTCTCACGTTAAAATTTTACTATGTTACAATTCACTTTTTTTTCACATTCATGTTTAAAATTTTTTTAATTACTTTATTCATGAATTTTTTTCATGACTTTATGTAAAAAAAATAGTGTTCTTTTAGTGAGTAAAAAAATTTTTGAGAAATACGTAATACTTTCCGAGATATCGTCAAAAGTTCCTAAATTCAGTTAACATGGGAAAGGCCATTTTTCAAAACCCTATAACTCTAGAAATTTTAATCAAAACTCTATAAAAATTTTTGGGAAGGCTAATTTCATGACGGGGAGTAGATTCAGATTAAAAAATTGATAGGCGTAATGGGAAAATTCCAAGATTGATGCTAATTAACTCGGTTAATCAGTTTTTTTATCTAAATAAACCTGTCCTCTTGAGCCATTAACATTGACAGCAGTTTTGAGAAGATCCGATACTAAATACCAGAGTTACAGGTGTCCCATTTTTTTTGTTGACGACTGAAGATACAGAAATATACTAAATATTGTCGTCTGCAATTTATCCTTAAATGGCGGACACCCACTTTTGTTGTGTCTCCTCTCCCCATATCAACAAAATAGTGAAGAAGGAGCATTGAAACCCTGTTAAGGCACTGCACAATGTTATCTTTTTTCACCATTTACTGTACCCAAGAATTAAAAAGTTATGAACACGTGAACCCTCCAGGTAGCAACAGGAATCATTAACTTTTTGTCCACTAGACCCACCAATTGTCTTTTTTTAAACGAATCTTCGAAGGAAAATTTCAGAACATATATTTCTTTTTAGAAAAAGTGTTTAAAAAATGGTTGTTGGTTTTTTAACATAAAAGGTGATTAAAAAATGTTTAACATGGACAAAATTTTCTTTAACTAGAAAATGTGTTGCTTAGGACATTGATTAAAGAATTATACGAAAAATGAATTACTTAAAAATTAAGACTCCCAATGTATTTATTTGTATAAGTATATTTGAACTTAAAAATGAGTACATTTTATTCAAAAACAAAAAATCAGTTCTTGAATTTGAACTCACCTGTCTTCATTTTTAAGGCATGCATGCTTATTTTTAAGTACATTTTCTTAGAACTCTTGCAAACTTGAATATACTCAAAATTGAGTACTTTTTGCTCAATTTTAAGCACTAGTTTTTCTGAGTGTGGTATATATAAATATTCTGTCAATAATTTTTAATTAATTATAGTTTTATTAAGACTCCTTTATCTAAATATCATTAAAAATTCAGAAACATTTGGAATTTTATAGTTTTTTTAATTTAAGTAATTGCCAGAAGAAAAACCATTTTACATTCCGATTTCATACTTTTAATACTTAAAACGGAATCTGAAAAATATATGTATGAACTCATTCAACAAGTTTAGAGCGTACTTGGATAAGTTCTTTTAGTGTGGCTAATAAGCTACCATATCATATATATCTACATTTGTCCTCAAATTGCAACCAGTAATATTTTATTGGTAAAATAATTGTTGCTTAATGAATTAGATTGTAAAAAAACAGATATTCTACAGCAAAATAAATCTAATTTTTATTTACATGTTTTACTAACTATATTGGTTTATGATGAATTCACATTTGACTAAAACAAAGCAACTGTTTTTAGCATGCCAAATTATTGAAAAAGAGTGGCTAATCTGCTGCCTATGTTTAAAACTAGATTGACTTAAGCCATTAACCAGATCTTAGTAAAAGAATTATCAAACTGAAATTAAACAAATTATAATGATGGTGACTTGAGGGAGGCAGTTGCCCTCTCGCCCCCCCTTTTTCGAGAAAAATTAAATTTGTATTTCAATTTAGCTACTTAAAACTAGGAATTACAAAAAAATCAATAGTGCTCAAGAAAGCTAGCTAATTTTGCAACTAAATTTTGTTGTCTAACCTTTATACTGCTGGGTGTAGGGCAGAACCAGGGGGGGGGGGGGGCTTTGGGGGCTCAATGATTAAAACAGAAAGCAATATTGATGAACATTTGCTAAAAACAGTTTTTAAATAAAGCTTTCCTGTAATTTTCATAAAAGTTTTGGTCTAAAAAAATCTTTTAGAAAAATTAATTTTATTTCTCTCGATTCCATTTTTAACCCAGAAAATTACATTGAAATTAAACAGAAAATTTCATATAAAATAATCATCAAGTAACATGCTTCTTCATGTCATTTATCATGCAGAAGCAGCAATAGTGTTCAAGTATTTTTTTCTTGCAGGATTATCATCTGCAGGACGATTATAAGCTTTCCACACAGGTGTTCCACAGAAGAGCCTCATTACCTTTGCATAGTTCTAAGAGAGAGAGTAAATTAGTACAAATAGCATGTAGAAATAAAAGAATGTTGAATACAGAAAACAAATGTTATTGATTTATATAAAAAAAAAAAATTACTAATCTGGTATTAAAATCAAGAGGTCAATACAATCAAGTGTAACAGAAAGTGATTTAGACGGCATAATGTATTCAAGTTTATTCTTATTGCATTCACATTATCTTTAAAAAATTGTGTTACAGATATCACAAATTCACTTCAGTTTTTTTCCTGGCTCTTATGTTGGTATAAATTGTTTATTGACTGCCAAATTCAAACTCTATTTATCATGGATGATAAATGTAGCAAAATAAATTAATGTCATTGATTAATTTTCATTGTGATTTTCTAAGGAAATATTTCCAGATTTATTTCACTTGCCAATTCTTCTCAATAAAAAAAAAGTAATAACTACGAAAATGCAAAATACTTACTTCAATGAAAAAAATTTCAATATTCAATAAATGTGTTTTCTATTCTTTTTATAAAGTTGGCATTATAAAAATGACCAAAGCAGGGGCAGCCCGAGGTCTAGGCAACTAACTGCCAGTGCTGCCAAAGTCCAGGGAGGTGCCACAAAGGAAGTGTGGAAAAAAATGGTTTAATAAACAATTAGAGCTCCTGGGAAATGGCAAATAATTTCTCTTTTGTATTGGTGCATTCTACTCATATCCTGAATAATACCATTAACATATGTGGCACGTACTGAAACCCCCATTACTCACCAAAGGTGGTCTCGTGGGAAAGTATGTTAATTACATTTCCTTAAGTTTCTTGGTACCTCGTGGACAACTGTTGCACTAAAGAAGACTGTAACTGATAGTTCAGAAAACTGTTTGAACACTTTCAACTGCCAAAACAGAACTGGTACCTGCTTTTGAGCATTTCAGAGTCTCTTTACAAGTCGCCTATGCCCATAATCACAAACCAACTTCAAATTACTCTATAATTTTTCATAGTTAAATGTTTTGTGAACAGCAAATTTAAATTGTGATAACACTATAAAGCTATGGATAATATCACATGGACAGCTATCATGGACTGTTTTCATAGTCACTAAGGTAATGCCACACACCAAAAAAGTTTTTAGCACATGACGCATTGAGACAACTGGTCAGACAGGATTTCAGTCATGGCGAACTAAGTTGCGGCATTCTTGGCAAACTACGTCACCGTCAAAGTCACACCCGATTGGTTTGAATTTTCGCTGAGGATGATTTTCCGTCACCATCGTGTGTATTTTCAAGCCGGTTTAATACAGTCCACGATTTCCGTCATCTTGTCTGACAAGTCACGTGCTACAAACTTTTTTGGAGAGTTTCCCTAGTGACCACGAAAACAATCCATGATAGCTGTCCATGTGATATACGCTTAACACTGCTCAACACAGATTTTGTTTTTTTGGTTTTTTTTGCCAATGATATTCCAGCGATTTTCAGGTTAATTCATGGTGGTGATTCCAAATCTGACATTCTTTTTGTCAGATTGGCTCTAGTTTTCAAGATAAAGTGCAACAAATTTCAATATTAATATCTATACACTACTCAAATCTCATTGAAAACATCTCATATATAAATCAATGCATTAAATTCAACTTAATCCTAAAGAGTAATCAATATAGAAATTAGAAGATAAATCTATACAGAAATTACATGAAATCTGTGCCACTGTAAAATCTAAATATATCTGAAGTTTCAAAATTCTCACCAGAATATTATTAAATTATATTTACTAATAAAACATGTATATTTCTAAGTAAAAATTTGTTTGACATTTAGAGTACAGATATTATAGAATTTTCACTGGTTGTGGAGGGAGGGGAGGGCATACTGTTGCCTTCCCTGGTTGGTAGTTACCTCGGGCCAGTCCTGGACCAAAGCAATATCTTCATGAGAAATATGATTTCAAAAAGGTTATTGATTCAATTGACAAATATCTAGCAACCTTGGAAATATTATTTTTAACAAAAGAAGTTAAACTTAGCTTAAAAATATACATATCAAAGAAAATACAAATATGAAAAACAATTTTAAAGAGCCAGAAAAGATTTAAATGCCTATAAAAGAAGTGAGATTTAATTTTAAATTTTCTTATATCTAATTCATCTGAAACAGCAAATTTTTTTTTAAAAAAATACCAAATATGTAGCTAAAAAAGAAAATAAAACCCTATCTAATTGCAATACAAAATAAACATTGGCACAAAAAAATCCCAACACCTGGAAGGAATTGCATCAAGATGGAGAAAATAATACCATATATTTTTTTTTCAACGATGTACAGTCATCAACACTCTCTTTGTAGGCTATACTTATGTTCTTTATCAAAGTTAACACTCTGTCAGGAGCAACGCTCCTGATAGGCATAGGTAAACAACCCCATAATTAATATTGTTAATACCCATTAATATTAATTTTAGCATTCTAAAATTATTCACTGACCTTCTTGGGAAGGCTTTTAAGAAAAAAAGTGGGGAAATCATTACTTAAAAGACTTGCCTTTGTGATTATTTCCGTGTACAGTTCGTGTTTTCTGGATTTGTGACTTCCAAAGCATTTCAGATAAAGGAGTTCGGTTCACCAGGGTTTTATGGTACAGTGAAAGCTTAACTAACCGGCATGCTCGGGAAACGCCGATATCTGGATACCTGAAAAGTCCAGATAGTTGAGTGTGACGGGAAAAATGGGGGGGGGTGATTCAGGCTTTTTTTTTTTTTTTACCATCTGTCTTAATCCTTTTTTTTCTTTTTTTTTTTGGTTTCATCATTTTAGGTCTCTGACAGAAAGGTGAGAACCTTTTTTTTTTTGTTCCTCTTACTTTTGCTCTTCCCCCCCCCCCCCCATAAAACAAGTCTGTGTGCGTCACTGTACTGTATATTGCTTTTTTTTCCTTCTATGCCCTTCCGTGCAGAGCGGACATTGCATTTCAGAAATAAATTGTCCACGTGAATGGAACAGCATGCACATGCTAAATTTTGGCGCGGGAATGTAAACTCATTTTCTAATTTTTCCGGTTAGTTGAGCTTTCCGGATACTTGAATGCCGGATAATCGAGAATTTACTGTATTTGCGATTTCACCTAATTATTTTCATTATTTCAAAAAGCTTTACTGCTATATAGATTATAACTGAACTAATTGTTATTAACTTAAAGGATGGGTTCAAAATTTTGCATATTTGGCAGGAAAATTAAGGTTTTCATGTAGATTTTGGGAGACCTAAATTTTACATGACGTATATAATATTTTTTTTACTGTTAATTAACATACTAAACTTCACATTTTTGTGCTTGAATAGAAAGCAAATTTTTTTTCATATTTTTTTTTAAAAATTTAAAATGTATGTTTTTGACAAAAAAATTCCAAACTTTAGGCCCATTCCGGCAGACCTAAATATTTTTCAATCTGACTAAAACTTTTTTGGTAAATATGTGACCACAGTGGCAAATTTTATCGACTTAGAATTTTGAATTTCAAAAAATCATTTTTCGTGATACGCCCTACTATGTATCTGGCTTCCTAATTATAAAAGAAAAATTATACTATGTTTCACGCATGAGCAGTAAAAAAATATTTACTAAAAAATAACTCATATTTCCTCTAATATTCAAAATATTAACTGCAAATTTTATTACAATGCTTCGCTAACATATTCTCTTGCATTCTGTAAGTTTCGAATAAATTTGGTTGAGCAAAAACATGGGGGGAAAATTTGAGATTTTTTAAGAAAACCTTTATATTTTCCCGAATATGCATGTTATTTTTACAAATATATGCAAGTATTGAACACCGGAAACAAAACCACTGATGAAAGTTGCAAAACATTATCAGCTTTCTTTGAAACGGGGAGAGCCCAAATAATTTTCTTCTTCATCACTTTCTGGTTGGTCCCCTTGTGACCAAATCTTCACTCTAAAATGTGAGTTCCAACAATTGTACTTCGCACATCTTATTGAGTCAATAGCATGTGATGTTCCCTTCAATGTCGAGTTCTTGCACTTCATTAGGCAAAAGGAGGTCCCATACGATATTAGGAGGTATCCCATGATTTTTGTCACTTCAGTGTATGAAAGTAAGTGCTATTTTAAGAGCACAAATAAGTGAAAAAATATGTGACTAGCAACATGTAAAATGTGACGAAACTGCTTTGAATAATCCATTATAAAAGACACATTGTTGAATGTAGTCATGAAATTGCACATGCAAACCGGCCAACAATTGTACACATCTGCTACAATTTTAACCATTCTTTCTGCAATTTGGAAAAGGTAAAATTTTCCCTCCTGTAGTTCTACAATCCTACCTCCTTAAAAATCATTCACTTGCACATGATCATGCCTCTGTTGCGTTTGAGGCATTCAAAATTGCTTTAATCAGGGTTCCAGGTAGGCTTAAGAGGGAAAAGTATTGTCTTTTGTAGACCCATAAGGCAGTGCCTTTCTGGCTTTGGAGTTTTATTTTATGTCAGTGTATAAGAAAAGTACATAAAACATACATGTGAGGGAACAGGTATTATATAAAAACTATTAAATAATATTATTAGTTAAATGACATGTGGAAACACTTCTCACACATACATTAATATCAGGAGTAAATCTGTGGTAAATTCCAGCAGGCAAAACAAGAAGGTCACCTTTAGCAGCTTTAATACGAATCCATCTATCATTCTTATCTCGAACATCAAAATATCCACTGCCTTTTAGGAACAAACGTATTTCTTCATCTGTATGCAAATGCTCTGTATAAAATGCTTTGATCTGTAAAAATAATACCTATAGCACCAAAATAATTTCACTTTGTACAATATTTTTCCAAACTTTTACATAAAATCTTTTATATTATTTTGAAATGAAAATTAAAAATAGATTTAAACATAACTATTTATTTCACCAATAGCTGGAATATAAATTTTCTGAAAAAAATATAATTACTTACTTAATATGCCATATATAACATTTATCCCAACAACAGAAAGGCATTGCCTTTATGAACATGAAAAGTTATTGTATGATACTGATGAATGAACACTGTTAACCTTATTTTGACACTGTATCAAAAAAATATTTCACCCTTCTTATAACATTACTTTACTCTCAAACAAAATTGTAAAAATCAGCTAAGAAAATTAACAGATCACACAAATTGTTTATGATATATCAGATGAGAATTATTGCTACCTATGCGCTATTTTACCTATTTAAATTTATCTTCAGTTTTAAATAAATTTTTGGTTGAACTCCTTTGTTGTTGTAGCGAAATGAAATATTATTTATCTTCTTAGAAAGGACGAAATTGTGGGACTTAAGTTTGGTATTCAACCAGCTCTGTGTGTTTCAAAGGTATTATAATTCAAAACCATAAGAAATTTTTTTAAATTAATTTAAAATTTTAAAATTAATTTAAATTTTAATTATTAATTTAATTTTAATTATAATTAATTTTTAATTATTAATTTAAATTTTATTAAACTTATTTAAAATTTTAACTTAATAAAAAAATTTCAAAAGATCAAAAGATCATTCATTCTAACAAGTAGCTCACAAAAATACATGTTGATTACTACAACAAGAAGCAGTGGCATCGCTATACAGGTTATAAAAACCTAAAAATAAAAAATAATAATTCCAGGACAAAAAAATATTAGTAATTTAATTTGTTGTTTGACATCTTCGATCTACACAGATAAGTTACAAAATCACATGTCCACCACCAGTCTTTCTTTCACATATCGGCAATTTACCGACAAAAGGCGAAAAATACGAATCAGTTACATTAGTTTTTTTTATGTACACAATGACTGAGCTAATGGTGCTGCTCTTAGTTATAAAATTGTTTTCCTACACGTCTGATTTTCCCACCCCTTTCAGATTGCTGCCGCCCTTTAGCTACACCACTGACAAGAATTAGTATCACAAACCAGAATCAATAAACATTCAAATATTTTTTCTTTTAATTTCTAAAAATCTAAGAAAAGCATATACTTCCAAATGACTCTAATTTGTCAGTCTCTGCAAAAAATTAAAATAAAAAACATAGATATACGATATAAAAATTATGTATAGTTATTCATCTACTAATTTATTTAAATAAAGGAACTTGACACTAAGGTTATCAATAATTTGATCTGATCTGATTTGTATGCCCTGTGTTGCATTTTGATGCATTATTAGGGCCAGATATTGCAACTCAAAACTGTGCCCAAATGCCAATAGTTATCGCCTAGTCAACTTTACAATCTACATGCTTCTACACCTCACTAATGTGAATCTATGCAAGCCTCAAGGGAGTACCACTAGTCTCCTCACTCATAAAAAGCATATCTCCACAATTCAAATTGGCAGATACGTATCTAACCATGAATTCAAGAATCTGTCATCAGGCCACCACAGTCTTCTCAAGCACAAAAGCAACCAAGTTGCAAATTTTAAAGGATGAAAGGAATAGCAAAATGGAATGAACCTGAAATCTACCGTAGATTTTGTCATATTTATGGGGTTTCTTTTAAAAAAATGATTATAAAAGAAAACGGTTATTTATTTTTTAAACATAAATATTCCTTTATTCAGTTGAAAGCTGTTATGGAAGAAGAAAAAAAATCTGTGCTTTGTTACTGTGCATGCACAGCAGAAGGAATTTGGAACTGAAGGAAAATGCAGTCCCTCAAAAAGGTTTTTTCTTCTACAAAGGAGACATACTTTGGAAAGGCAAAAAATGAAGAGGAACTCAGTTATTTGCTTCAGTTTTTCCCTGCATTTCTCCTGAAGACTAAAAGCACTAAAATGTAAATTGCATTAGATTGCTGATGGATTTAAATATTGTGTTCAAATTAAAACGAATTAGTGATCTAATTCATATAATGACTTGACTTGAATTTGTGTTACGGGATTTGAAGCAACAAAGGCTATTATCCCCTACTTCCAATTAGATGCAGTGCTAATCATTCCAAGTCATATAATGAAATAAGCTAGAGGTGCTGTAGTTCCACAGTGTCTACACACAAGTCGTCCTTGTTAAGCATAAATCTCTGTAAGATCTAGAAGATATGCAAACAATATTTTCGGTTAAAGATAGCATCAAACGAGCCAAACAGATTAGAAAAACAAATAGAAAATCATATTTTGCAACTTAAAAATGTAATTTTTACCTTTTCATAATAATCAGGCAAAGTGTCCGCTGAAATTTCAACTAAATCTTCGTAATCATACCCTCTGCTTTTTCTCAATTCAGCATATTGTTCTTCTTTATCAAGATTGTCAACATCAATCTAAAATATACAATATGCACTAAATATTAAACATGCATATAAGTAAACATATATCCATAAGAAAATATTTAGTAACTACATGTTCCAATAGAAAATAATTTGTCTGCAGTATATATTCAAATTTGCTATTAATTTCCAAAAATTAAAAGAAAGGAACTTTTCTTCAAACAATGAAGCATTATAAAAACATCAGCTTAAAATTTACAACAGTATTATAATATCAACATAAATTACTTAGAGATTTTGTTTAAAAATTAAGACCACAAATAAACATAAATAAGGACACTAAAATTATGTGCAAATAAAATGTATTGCATTATTTCAAATATCAATATATATTAATATAATTTTCATAAAAATAATATGAAGTTGGAATACAGACACTAAATTGAAAATTGTAAAATTGAAAGCAATGGTTTCATGTTTGCCATCAGTACCAAGAAAGACAATTCTTTATACTTTTAGTATAATTATAATTAAAAACTTTATTATTTTATAGCAGCTAATCTATAATTCCCAAGCATGCATGTTTAAAAAAAATCATGTCTTAAATTATTTACTGAGAATATTGCGAAGATTTTTCATATTTTGGCTTTAAATTATTTAATGATTTTCATGTCCCATAAAATTAAGATAATTCTGAGAAAATGAAAACATCAATGAATTTCAAGATTTTAATGCAATAATCAGGGACTTCGAAACTGCACCCCCACCCCCACCCCAATCTTTTTGTGCATAAATCTAATGTCTTATTTATTTGATTTTAAATGTAATATCTAAATTCATCAGCAATCTAATGCAAATTTCTTTTGATGCTTTCAATCTTCAGCTAAATGCAGGAAAAACTAGGTTACTCTGGAATTTTCCCTATCCAAAGAGTATAGGGAAGAGTGGGGTACATTGGTCCACCCCACCTCCTTATTTTATTTCTGTTTTTGAATGTTTCTTATTTTTGCACATGGTTGACAGGCCTGTAGTCTTGAAAAAAAATTTAAACCCATGTGCTTAACTGACAATTAAGCCTTGTTATTCTTGATTGGTGATTTGTAGTAGTAAAAAGTAAATTTTATCAGTGAATCATATTTTCTTTTCTGGATTAAATAATTGTGATTTGGAAAACAATACTGCACACAATAAAAAGGTAAGATCATATATAATTTATATTTAATACAGCTAAAATAACTTAATATAAAATTTCTTATTTTTTTATCTATTTTTTGTCAAAGTTCAACATGGGGTCCACAAAAACTGGGGTACAATGGACCATGGTACTCCAGTATCTTATATGCTTTTAAAATTTAGATATTATGTAAGAATAAATAAATTGTTTTATTTTAATGAGTGAATTAACCACTGAATCATGTAGTGTGCATTTTTTTTAAGTGTATCCATGCATTAACCCCTAATTAGGCACCAAAGAATAGTGAACAAGATTTGAAGTTATTTATTCGAGATATTTTTTCCTGCTTACATTTTATAAACATTCAGTAAATTTTTAATTCTTATATTTATAGCTATATTAAGGAAAAATTAAATATAATAAAAGGATTTTTTTAAAAAAATAATAATACACCTAATAGTTTGTATCTATGGATATTATACATAAATTAAGAGTTAAATTATATAACTTCGATAATGAACTAACTATAATGAAATCTCTTGTAAATGTTCAAGATATTGTGATTAATCTTCTGGAACCTACAGTTTTGCAAGAAAACAGCAGACTTTCAGTGATACAACAATCTTTTCATGTGTCATTTGCCAACTTTAATATTCGTTAATCTTGCATTACATGTATGAACCATTGCTATGAATAAACAAATATGATGCCTTCTATATTTTGTGTTATTAAAAAATTTACTGTATTAATATATTTTTAAAAATTTACTGGTGGTCCATAGTACCCCATGCTGTGGACCATTGAACCCCAGCCTTGGGATACAACGGTCCACTTTGTCACTTGTAACTAAAAAATAAATATTAAAAAAAGTATAGATAATTACAGATTTAGAGTGAGTGTAATATAAACCTTAATATGTTGGTAATACAGTAAAAGCTCAACTAACCGGCATGCTCGGGAAACTCCTATTTCCAGATACCTGAAAAGTCCGGATAGTTGAGTGTGACAGGAAAAATGGGAGGGTAGGTGCAGCCTTTTTTTTAAAGATTTTCAAGGCCAAATAATTTGTTTTTGTCATTTTGAAATGTGCATTAAATACAATTTTTAAGAATACTTCTGTATCTTCCGTAACATTGTATTTACAAAATATATTATGAAAATTTTAATTTAACATTGATGATTTAAAAAAAAAATATGATCTGTAGCCGAATTTTTATCGTAAATATATAGATTGTAAAAATATAAACATATAAAAATAGCCGACGAAACTGAAAAATATTCTACTCAGAAAGCATAATAAAACTCTTTTAAGTGATCATAAACAAATCCCAAGATTGAATATCTAAACTAATTATCTTTAAGAAGATCGCAAGGGTTATTGTGCAATATGCGCGCATCCAATTCTTCCGCACATGATATTACGTAATCGAAATCAACATTTTCCGATATTTGGAGGGTAAATAAATAAAGGAAAAGAAAGAGACTTACTAATCTGGAGTAGGGGGGGGCCCCTCATGAGCTTTTTTTTTCCTACCGATTCTGTCCCTTTACCTTTTTTTTTTTGGTTGTCGATTTTGTTTTTAGGTCTTGTTTTTCGGCGAAAAGTGAGGACCTTTATTTTTTTGGTTCTCACTTTTGCTTTTGAACCCCCCATAAAGCGAGTCTGTGTATATTGCTTTTTTTTTTCCTTCTACGCCCCTCCCTGCGGAGCGAACGTTGCATTCCAGAAATAAATTGTCCGTGTGAATGGAACGGGGCGTGCACGCGCTAAATTTTGGAGCGCAGATGTAAAACTTTTAGAAAAACTCATTTTCTAATTTTTCCGGTTAGTTGAGCTTTCCGGATACTTGAATGCCGGATAATCAAGAGTTCACTGTATGTATGCATTTTTTAAGCAAAAAAATTATTTTGAGAGTAAACACTCAAAATTTACAAAAGCAGACCAATGTACCGGTCTCCCCTAGTCTCTTTGCAAATGAATAAAGCTTCCCCGCGTCCTTTGTTCCAATTTCCTTCTGTTGAGCATGCACATCTGCTGAGCTCTTTTTTTTCCACTACAGCCTTTCACTAAGAACAGTAATGCCAGTAAGCACAACATGCAATGCCAATAATGTTAGAAACTGGGTTTTAAACATTTCTCTACAGGGAAAAATTTTCAAAGAGATTAAATTTGAAAATAAATAATAAAGGATTATGAAGAATTAATGATAAATAAAAATGAATACAAAAAAATATGGTAGATAAATTTGAATGAAACTTTTTTGTAATCAAACTGATTTTTTTTTTTTTTCAGTTCATACTTACTAATGTTGAAAAGTCTGAAAGAAGGTGTTTTCAAAATTTCTGCAAACACAGTATTATTCTATACAATCCTATTTAAGATAGTGAAGAAGCAGCTCTGACTTAGAATAAATTGTGGGTACCTTAAAGTAACACAACTTCATAAAGAATATCAAATGCAGTGGTTCAAGTACCACATGTGTTATTACACAGAATAAAATGTAAGAAGTTTGAATGAATCTAACTTCTTAAAGAGCAAAAGTAAGTGCAGTCACACTGAAAATTACTACAGCACACCTAGAAATGGATATAATACCATAAATTAATCAGGGTTTTTTTACCTTTGAACTCAAAATAATACAAAGAGAAAGTATTTCAACTGTAAAAGTGTTCAACCTCAAAATTTTGAGGAATCTCCATGTTTTAAAGCTCCTGGAGACCACCCCAAAACAATTTGGGAGTTATGTCTGTTTGTCCATACATGGTAACTGGCTAGAGGAATGAGGGCTTAACAATAAAAGTGTGAAATTATGGACAAAATCCATAAAAGGGAATTCAGTCTATCTATCAGTTTGCACCTTCACGTGGTTTGATAGTCTTCAAGAAAACCAGCGGGAGTGACCTCCCCGAAAATTTCTCGCATACAACCAGTAATGTGGGGTGGGTAAACACCCAGTTGGTAGGTAAATATTTTTGGGGTATTTACCCAAGGCCTGGTTATTTTGAAAAAAAATTATGAATGGTGATTTACAATGCAACATATAAAATTTATAAATTCCCAAAAACTTAATATTTTGCAAAAAAATTGCATATGTTTGCAATTTTTATGCACACTGAGGTACCACAACTTTATTTAAGGTTTTTGAGTACAAAATCTTACTATAGATATCACACATTTCACTACACCTCTGGTAATCACAGGAGTCCATCTGGAGAATGTCAAAATGTTTCATTTTGGGGATTGCCATAATTTCTGAAGCGCGTATTTGTGGCTCGCTACAATTTCCGCCGAGGTCAAACGCCAACCATACTCACTTGAGTAAAATAAGCGAAAAGCTCGCCAACACACAGTCGTAACGTGCAGTTTGAACTAAATATGCAATTTGAATACCTGTTTTTTAACCGATTGAGATGAAAATTGGGCACAGATCTATAATTAATGTTAGCATCCGCGATATCAAGTTTTATTTATCTAAGTCAAAGGCTTATGAGATACAAGTATGCGATTATACAGACCGACAGACAGTCAACCCGTTGATGGATTTAGCCCAAAATTTTATACGGACCTACAATCATGACGATAAAACTGTGTACCAAATTTTATCCATCTAGCTATTCAAGTTTTTGAGTTATAGTGTTCACATGACTTTGGACATACAGATAGACAGACAGGCCTCCCGTTGACGGATTTTGTCCAAAATGTGATAGAAACCTACAAATTATGTTTAAAGACCACATACCAAATTTCATCCCCGTAGCTCTAATAGTTTTCGAGTTATCGTGTTCACAGATAGACATAATTCCAAAACTGTGTTTTTCGGACTTCAGGGAGGTCTAAAACGTGGAGATTCGTCAAAATCTCGAGTTCGAATTTTTGGACGATTACAATACTTTCTCTTTGTATACGAGAAAGTAAAAACTATTAATCTTTTCACTCAAAATAAAACAACAAGAGTAAATTTCCCTTTTAAATAGCTTTTACTAATACCAATATTATCCTTATTCCTACCATGTGTATTAATTTTAACTTTATACTTCACAGACATTTTTTTTAGGTTTAGTTGCAATTGTCCAAATCATTAAAAACAAGTGTAAGGAATACAGCAAAAATAGTTGAAAAAATTTATCTTAAAGTAAAATTCTTAATTATAATTGATTAATTAAAAGCATTAATTTCTTAATTAAAATTTACTAATTAAAAATTACCTTCATCAGTAATTTTTAATAACTAATTATTAAAATATTCAATATTAATTTAAAAAGGTATAATTGAAGTTATACAAAAATCATCACTATGCAGTGTTGGAATCTAAGTTACATAACCCCCATGATGATAATGCATGATTTGCCATTTTTAATAAAGATTAATATCATAGTTCAAAAGTTCATAAAGAATGGTCATGTTGATTGATGTCTATGCAATATTACAAAATTTGTTTAACTCAGAAGAACCTCGTGAATCCGAACTAATTAGGGCTGACCTCTGTTCGGATTCCAGGAAATTCGAATTATCTGGAATATTCGGTAAAAGACTCTTCATATACCGAATGCAATAGAGTATTGACTTTGGATACTCTCAGAAAAAGAGTGCAGAAAGAGCAAGCTGCAATTCGCATCCTCAAGCAGGATTAGTTCCTTAAATAAAAAGAAGATAAACGATTTGTTTATGCTAATTAAGGTGCTGTATTCATTCTTAAATACAAATTCAATTGTTTCTTTTAAGTTAGGAATAGTAAGTAAGTTAGGAATAAACATTAGCTTTGTTTTTGATTTGTATTTGTTATTTTTCCTTCATTTTTTAATAATTTTTCAGAAAATTAAAAAAAGGTGTTCGGATTCTCAAGGTTCTATTGTATATGGCTCAGTCAGTCAAATACAAATAACAATAGCCAGTAACTTGCCAAATATTATTTAAACCAAAAAATATTGTCATTGATCTAATAAAATTCTATTTACTATGCATTATACTCATCAAATCTATATATCATAAAAAGAAACAAAGAAATTTAAACTAAAATTTGCAAAAAACATGTATTCAAATGTAAAAAGTAATTAAAAAATGTGAAAACAATCTTTTATAAGCAAACAGTTTCAGAAACTTTGATGTAATTTCTTTTCCCACTTTAACTGTAAGTATATGAAATGCTGATGTGCAGGGGTTAACAGAGGGCTTAACATTAATAGTTCTTCACCTCCAGACATCACTAAATTAAAGTGGCATGGCAAATACAGTTACTTAATAAATTCAGAAGTGCTCTTAAATATATCATGAAGTTAAAATTATAAAGCATCACATGGTCACCAAGAAGTGACATTTATGAAAAAACATAAATGTCACAATAAGCTTTAAAAAATTTTAAATTACAAAATTCCAGAGAAATTATCTGTCTCCAAAACTTTTCCATATTTGCCCTGTTTTCATATTAAGTGGAACATGAATAGGCAAGAAGGGGAAAAATATGACAAATTATTATTCTATATCAGATGGTCCCAACCTGGGATTATGCAGTGGACCAGTTAGGGGTACATGAAAGTAATGGAGGAAAACACAAAACACAAGGGATTAAAAAAAAAAAAGCTTTAGAATTTTGTTTCTCCAAGTTTGTGAGAAAAGTAAAAGTTGCATCAGCCTACTGGGTAGCAGTGAAAGAAAAGAACTCCATGTTAAAGTAAAACAATATTTAATACCTTTCAAGGATACACTGGTCTTATGTGTATATTAATAACAAATATTGCAGTCATCTTGATGCAGCTTCAGACATGCTGTCTTCATTTGAACTCAATTTTGTCAAACTCAGTTTCATGAAACAAGCTCAAGGATTGTAATGAAATCATCTTTCATCAGAAGAGTCAATTATCACAATAAGTAATTATTAGATTTAGTAATTATTATATTAGTAATGCAAAATCATTTCAGTGTTGTTTTCATTGGTCAGGATGTGGATTATTACTATTATAAAAAATGGAATAAAAAGTTATTAAGCTAATTTGAGTCATTTGACTCCTAAGCCCTTAACATTATTAATAAAATCTTCTTTGTGTAAGGGGATGGTTTGGGATGATAGCAGAGAGTATTGAAAAATAAAAAGACAAGTCGAGGGGCATAAGATAAAATAAAGGCTGGGAATCACTGTTCTAGGCTAACAGATTCTTTTTAAGTATAATAATTTTGTATATTATATCAAACTCTTTCTTCCCATTTAAAACTAAAAACAGGCAGTAAACCTGGAGTTTAGGGTGCATATTAGTTTTTTGCCAATTTCCTTTTGTTCAATTTTACTTACAGTCGCCAAATACTGTTTTGGATGCATAGCAAGTTTTTTATAGGTCTCTGGCGCATGCAATGCCTGTGGCATTGCAAGTGTGTACTGGGCAACTTTTTTTAACTTAAAAAACATCAGCGGCTTCGCTTTCAGCAATGCTGGAGCCTCGAAGCTTCGCTTTTTCATTGAGAAACAAAACACATAGGAGATGATACGTAGCAAGGGAATCAATGTTTCCAGAAAAAACATTCAATGTTCAAAATTTTGAAGCCATAATCAGCAATATAGAGAAGGAGAAACAGCAAATTAAATGAACAAACATCTTCAAAAGCGAACAGATTAAAACATTCAAAATTCTACCTGAAGAATTCCAAACAAAATATTATTCAAATTCATTCGTTTAACTTGACCAATCAAATCGAAGAGAGCAGACAGTGGTCCAACTGAAACGAGGCGAAATTAACAGCATGCGCCAAACACAAGTAAAAAAATCACTGTGGGCGCATGCACATATAACACAGATAAAATGTTCAGCATGCATCCAAAACAAATGTTCTGGCACTATATCTCTTGGCGACAAACAATTGGCGAGCTTAAGAGAAACGAAGTGAGTATGCACCCTAAACTCCGGGTTAACAAAATAGGCATGCAGTTCAACACATACAAAATTTATCGTTAGTTTCATTGGCACATAAATGATGAATATTACACAGTAAGCTGTAACTGAAAAATTAGGAAAATAAATGATGGCATCAACTCTAGTTCCTTCACTCTTAAAAATAAGCTTCCAGATGACTATTATAGTGACATATGAACAAAATTTTACTGCATTACTTAAAAATACTTAGTTAAAATTATCATGTAATGTCTTCACACATAATGGAAGAATCACTGCATAAAAAACACAACTAAGGACGTTCTTTATAACAGTCATAAAATTTTAAACAAAAAAAAAACCATTCATCCAAAAGACTGAATATTTTAAATTATCTTGCCATGAAATACAATTCCGTTTAAATTTTTAAAAACATACAAATCTAAAGTATAGTTTTTAAAAAAATTACAATACACATCACAATAACAACATCCTAACAAATAAAAAATAGTACCAAGTTCTTTTAATAACAATTAGTTTTCAATGTCAAATATAAAAATTTCCTTAACAGGTATTTTTGTAAATGATTCTGTGACTCTCGGCTAATTTGCAGCAATCTTGTAGGCAAACATATGGCAGGACTCAAAACCCAACAGCTAACATTGTATGCAAGAAATTTATAGTAGTTTTAACTTCAACAAACTAAAATAAACTCACTCGCCAATATTCTACTCCTGATAAGTCATATAAGTTTTCGATAGGTATAAACTGAGGAGGATTTAAATGATGTTCACTTCTTGGATCTTCAGAAGAATCATCCATGTACCACACTTCAGGCATTTTGGAAAACAATATCGACAAGGGAACACCGTAGAAACTACTTTGTGATACTAAGCTGTCACCACTCGATTGATCTGATAAAAATAATCTACTCAAAGGCTGTCAAGATATAAACGATTCACATCAGAGATCAAGGACACATTGCGCAATAAATTTTTAACTACTTCAACGACGAATTGTTTAAGCTATTTTTCACGCACAGTTAAAAAAATTATACACTCGCGATTTAAAAACTGTTTCGATTTTAGTAAAAACAAAACATCAGGATTTAATCACAGTGTTATAATATAACTTTTAAAGAAGAAAATAAGTAATTCGAAAACAAAACCTAATTTCTGTTTCGCTGTTGCCATTTCGACTTTTGCAAAAAATAGTATTTTTAAAAAAAAAGAATAATAAAAAGACACAGGCAAGGTGTACAAAAAATTTTGTAGATTTTTTCTTCTTTGGTTTTAACGAAAAAAAAAAGTTAGAAACATGAATTTAGAGCATAAAAAAATCAATATACATGTTTGATAGCGTTCTCTAGTGGGCAATCGTGATTAGGGATGCATAATCCACGATTTTTTGAGTAATCAAATATTTTGCTATTATATTTTAAATATCTATGATAACTGTTATTTCAATCACCTTTAATTTTCAAAAGAAATATAAGTAAAAGTGTTCTAAAATTTAAATAAAAATTATTATTTCTTTAATACACGTTCATATAGTTTAATGTTTACATTGTTTTATAATTGTCAAAAGATGGCGCCCGCAATCTTTTGAAGGGTGTTTAGAAGCCCTTGTGGTAAAATAAGTAATCAATCATTGCACTGAATCTGAGAGACGACCTTCGACGTCACAGTTCTTGTCTTTACCAACATCCATATGTAAGCATTCAAGTTTTAACCTTCGATTGCTACTTCACAGCTTTTAGACTTCCTATTGCATCTTCACAGTTTCTGACACTAGTGAAGGAAGAACAGCTAAGTAATGAATAATACCAGGATCAAAACCGCTTCCCTGCTATTTATGTGTTCTCTAGTAACCGAAGTACTTGATTTTGAGTTGCATGGAAATAGTTTTTTTTAATTGATTCTTCTGCAATGAATATATTTTTTTGTTTTATATGGTATATATACTTTTTTTAAAATTACTGATAGCGTAACGTGCTATGCTCTCTGTTTACTTTGGAATTAATTATGTAGTTTGCGAGATCAATATTTTAATTGGCGATCCTTTTTTTTTTCTTTTGCGATTTATATATTATTTCAGATTTAAAGTGATTTAATGAACAAATAACTGTTAGTTAAAAAAACACCAAGAGATTCTTTTTTTATTCAATATATATATACATTAAATTTTTTGTAAACTAATATCTGATCAAAACATACACGCAATCAGTAACTTTTTAAGTATTTAGCTATTTAGACACTCTTGGCTTAGTTTCTAGAATGTAAAGGTATTATTTTACGGAAAGTATATACTTTTAAAGTGATGTGCAGTTAATTTCCATACTTATAATAGGTTCATAAAGACTTGCCATTGCAATTGTAGATTTCCATGTCGTTGTTTTAAAATTAGCAATTCCAATATGTTGTAATAGTGTAGTAGTTGATAACTGATGTTTGCATATGCTATTTTAATAGAAACTTTAGGAGAAAGCATAGATTATTGTACATTATTATACCTTATTATGAGTCAGTTTGGAGATTATAAATTGTAGTTAATATTATTTTAAGTGGCGTACAACTGAGTATTTCAAATATGACTATTATGTTTTTATATAACTGCAAGTAAATGTATAGTTTTCCCAAAAACTAAACAGAAAGATCTTTGTTCTGAAATGGACACTGAACTAAACTCTGAGGAGTTTACCAGTTACCTCTTTTCTCAATTATATTCTTTTTTATAAGCTACATCTTGCTTGAAGGAAAAAAAATTGTTTTAGAATTTACACTGGAGTAACATGCAATAGGAAGATCAGAATTGCTTTCATTATTTGAAATTGAGTTGATAATAAGGATGGTGATAATAATACTAGTATACTAGATAGAAAAGTTTAGTTACCATGAACCAGCATAAGTATTCCCGTTAAAGTTTTTGTTTTTTTGATAATTTTAAATGAAAATATTTGCATTTTTGAATAACTTATTTCTACTATAAAAATAGATGGTGTATTATATTTATTTTATATTATTCAGCTTGCTTTGGTTTTATAAACTCAAGGAGATTGGGTATGGAGAAAGAAGAAAACATTATTTAAAATCAAACTACCAAAGATGATCTGTTCATTTGTAAGAGCATTTTTCTAATTGCTACATTTGTAATATATTTTCTTGAAATAGCTGGATGTATCTCTGTATAATTTTTTCATATTATTTCAATCAGCTAATAGTATTTTTTCTGAATAATTTCTTTAAATGTTTATAATTATTGATCTTTCTATATTGTACTTGCTTTATCAAATTATATTAGGAAGTTGCTTGCAAGAAAAATGTAATAGTGGCTTTTTTTAAAAAAGGACTTGAAAGAAATTAGTTCTCTATATTAAAATTGGCTTCATCTGGAAACTTCACAACTGTGTTTTCTTTCATTATGCTTTTATTATTTATATTTTTATCAAAATATCTATATTTAATTCTATATATGATAAAATTCAGGATATTTTATTTCATCATACAAATTTATGAACCTGCTATTTTAAAGAAGCAGAATGAAATTGGAATTCTCAGATTACTAATACATTTTTTTCTAATGCACTAAGTTTTAGGAAAGGAAAAACAAATGTAAAAAATTTAAATTTTATTTTTCAAATTTAAGTTCAGTTTTCTTTCTATTTAATTGTATTGAAGTCTTAGAAGCATTAAGCTATTGGAAATTATTATTTTTTGTTTTAATGGATCTTTTACATATATAACAATTTTACACTAGAAATTTCATTTGTATGCTTTTGCAAGTAATAAAATATGCTGTTTTCCATTTAACTGTGTTTTTTGTGTTTATTTCAACATTATACCTATTTATATACATGACAATAATGGTGAGCATGGTACAAAATTTCTTCATTTACAAAGCATCAACATTGCTTGAGAATTTCTCCAAATATCTTTTCATGAACCCGTAAACTGCTAATCAGCTGGATATTTTAGCATAACATAATTAAGTATTTATTCATTTATGTTACTCAATCTTAGCAGTTAAGAATGTGAACATGTATTCCTTTACGGATTGTATTATGTGCTTAAAAGTGATGAACAGTTAAATTTCTATGCATTACAAATAATATATATTGATAATTTATAAAGAGTATTTTTAAGACATTGTGGGTATAGATTTTCAAGTCTATTTGTTAAAATATAAGGTAAGGTATTTCTTGCATCTAAAAACTAAAGCAATCTAGCATTTTATAAAAACTTCTGTTTTTAAATTGACATAACAGTTTTTCATAGTGAATATCATATAGTATTTATAAAATAACGGACCAGTCAGTAAAGCTAAATATCCTTACTAATGGAAATGTAAATCTACAATTAAAGATCACATTCAGTAAAAGTATAATTCTAACGTTACTGATTCAACTTTATATTTGTTTAGTGCAGTTGCCTCAGACAACTTTTGAATAATATTTATTATTAACTTTACATTGAGAAAATTCTCAATAAATAAATATCTTTAATATTATTTTAAATATATTTATTAAATATAATAATATTTAATACTACCATCTGTTAGTTCATCATATCATGTTTTGATAATGATTTGAAATTACCTTTAAATAGTTTGCTTCTAAAATAGTTAACTGAATAGAGTGCAGGACATTTAGGATTGTAATATATGGTTATACTTTTGATATTTATTTCTGTATTTAAAATGATTAAGTACTTAAATAAGACATCTGTTTCCTATTCTTGGGGGGGGGGGAGGAGATCTTCTATATAATGACTATTTTACAACAAATGTTTTCATATGTAGTTGGGCATTTATTTAGTTCATTCATGCAAAATAATTGTCTAATTGAGTCATGGATAAACAATATCCTTACTAATGAAAAGAATAATTTCCTTAAGAATTACCATTAAAAAAATTGCATTCATGTGAAGTGTAATTTATTTCAGTTATTTTTATACAACTTTATATTTTGTTTACTTCAGTTGCCTCAGAAAACTTTTAACTGAAAAAATGAGGGAAATGTTCAATACATGAATATCTGTTTTATATTATTTTATTAAATACTACCATCTTATATCTGTTGCTCATCGTGTCATGTTTTGATTATGATTTAATGTACTTATAGGTTTTCTTCTAAAAAGTAAACTAAATAGTTTTCAGAGCAATAATGATTACTAGATGTTACCAGCAGTCAAGAAATTTGACCGCAGTTCATTAAATTTTTAAGTTTGAACGTTATGAGGTTCTTTTGTCAAAATTATACCTCTATTCATTCATATATATATTTTTTTTTTGAATTTTGTTCTATTACAGATAGATTTTGAATTTTATTCTATTGCTGCTACACAATTTTCTTTCTAACGGATGTATATTGAGCAATCTATATATTATTTATCTATTTGACAAAATATACAATGTTTTACTAGTAAACAATGCATATTTTATTTCATTTAGTTTAATGTATTTGTAATACATATTATATATAAATTCTTTAGCGATAATCTCTCTGTGTGCGACTGTTTGACCACAGACTAATATGTTTTGACATTGACGATTTAAATCATCTCATTTTGTATTTCACTCGAAGAGTTTTTTTTTTATAAATAATCATAAACTCCCTCTTGGAGTATTTTCAATGCAGGATTAAATCATACAAATCAATTCCTCGCTAATTTTTTTATAGTGTGTGAACTAAATAATGAATGTTTTATTTTATTTAATTTAATGTATTTTGAACACATATATCTAAATTTTATCTTTCTGTACTCCTTCTCCATATATTAACTATACCTCTCACATTTTCTTCTTGCTCGCAATGTGTGCTTAAAAGGGGTACAAAGTTTTTCTTCACGTATTAATATATCGATGATATATGGTTATATTTTTAAAATTATTTCTTCTGTATTTAAAAATGATTAAGCTTAATTGAAGACTCATCTGTTTTCTATTCTTCAAGGGGAAGAATTAATTTATCTGTAATGATTATTTTCCAACAAATTTTTTCATATGTAGTTGGGCATATTATTTATTATAGGATTTATGCAAAATAATTGACCTTAGTGTAGTCATGAGTAAAAGCTTAATATCACTACTAATGAAAATGATAATTTCTTAAGAAATTTATCATTTAAAAATTATTCATGTAAAGTGTAATTCTATTTCAGTTAATGTTATATAACTTTTATTTGTTTAATGCGAGTTGACTCGGCAACTTTTGAAAAAGATGTTCAATAATTGGATATCTGTTTATATTATTTTATTAAATATTATATTATTAAAACCATCATCTGTTTTCATCATGTCATATTTTGATTACAATTTGAAATACTTCTAAGTAGTTGCTTCTAAAAGTATTTAACTAAATAGTTTGCGGAGCAATTAAGTTATGTTATATGGTTATATTCTTGAAATTTTTTTGCTTCTGTATTTAAAATGATTAATTACTTAAATGAAGACTCTCTGTTTTTCTATTCTTGGGTGAGGGAAATAATTTATATATAATGATTTTTCCAATAAATGTTTTCATATGTATATTATTTATTATAGGATTTTTGCAAAATAATTTACCTAATTTATAATGGATAAAGATTAATATCCTTACTAATGAAAATGATAATTTAGTTAAGAAATTTACCATTAAAAATTGCATTCATGAAAAGAGGTAATTCTATTTCAGTTTTTTTGATACAACTTTATATTAACTTATATTCGTTTAGTGCATTTGCCGGGCAGCTTTTGGAATAACATTTATTAATAACAAACTGAAAAATGAGATTTCTTTCTAATTTTACGAAAAGTTTAAAATAAAGTTTATTAAGATAAAGTTAAACCAA
>BGPR01000748.1:139343-207480 GCA_013235015.1 Araneus ventricosus
CTGTGCTTCGTTCAGTTACGTATTTATGTCGAGAAATTTGACCGCGGTTTTAAATTTTTAAGTTTGAACGTTATTGAGGTTCTTTTGTCAAAATATATCCTCTATAATCATTGCATATATATATTTTTTTTTTGAATTTTTGTTCTATTACGAATGATTTTGAATTTTATTCTATTCTGCACACAATTTTCTTTCAACAGATGTATATTGAGCAATCTATATTGTTATCTATTTGACAAAATATACAATGTTTATACAAAGTAAACAGATATTTTTTATTTCATTTAGTTTAATGTATTTGTAATACATATTATATATAAATTCTTTAGCGATAATCTCTACTCTGTGCGACTGTTTGACCACGAATATGTGTTTGACATTGACAGATTTAAATCATCTCATTTTGTATTTCACTCGAAGAGTTTTTTTTTTATAAATAATCTAAATAAACTCCCTCTTGGAGTGGATTTCAATACAGAGTTAAATCATACAAACCATTCCTCCGCTAATTTTTTTATAGTGTGTGAACGTAAATAATGAATGTTTTATTTTATTTAATTTAATGTATTTGTAACACATAATATACATAAATTTTATCTTTCTGTACTCCTTCTCCATATGAACTTTAACTTCTGCAAATCACTTTTGCTTGCTCGCAATGTGTGCTTAAAAGGGGTACAAAGTTTTTTCTTACGTATTAATATATCGATGTATATGGTTATATTTTTGAAATTATTTCTTCTGTATTTAAAAATGATTAGGTACTTAATATGAAGACTCATCTGTTTTCTATTCTTCAAGGGGAAGAATTAATTTATCTGTAATGATTATTTTCCAACAAATGTTTTCATATGTAGTTGGGCATATTATTTATTATAGGATTTATGCAAAATAATTGACCTTATTGATCATAGATAAAGCTTAATATCCTTACTAATGAAAATGATAATTTCATGAAATTTATCATTTAAAATTGCATTCATGTAAGTGTAATTCTATTTCAGTTAATGTTATATAACTTTTATTTGTTTAATGCAGTTGACTCGGGCAACTTTAACGAAAAGATGTTCAATAATTGGATATCTGAATATTATTTTATTAAATATTATGTATAAATCCATCATCTGTTTTCATCATGTCATATTTTGATTACGAATTTGAAATTACTTCTAAGTAGTTCTTCTAAAAGTATTTAACTAAATAGTTTGCCAGAGCAATTAGGATTATGTTATATGGTTATATTTCTTGAAATTTTTACTTCTGTATTTAAAATGATTAAGTACTTAAATGAAGACTCGTCTGTTTTTCTATTCTTGGGTGGGAGGAAATAATTTATATATAATGATTATTTTCCAATAAATGTTTTCATATGTATATTATTTATTATAAGTTTTTGCAAAATAATTTACCCTAAATTTATAATGGATAAAGATTAATATCCTTACTAATGAAAATGATAATTTAGTTAAGAAATTTACCATTAAAAATTGCATTCATGAAAAGAGATAATAATTCTATTTCAGTTATTTTGATACAACTTTATATTAACTTATATTCGTTTAGTGCAGTTGCCAGGCAGCTTTTGAATAACATTTATTAATAACTTTAAACTGAAAAATGAGATTTCTTTCTAATTTTACGAAAAGTTTAAAATAAAGTTTATTAGTAAAAGTTAAGCAAATGGGAAAAATAAGCCTGCATGAAAGAATTAAACCCCTGTATTCAAGATTCAATAATGTATTTATTAATTTAAAAAAAACATGCACAAGAACAACAATTTTATGCTAATAATAAGATAATGGAAAACTATACACAATTCAGCATAATATAGTTTTTTTCTAATATATTTCAATCTGATCTTTTTTCAGAAATATCATAAATTATTAGGGTTATCTCATGCATCTCCATATTAGAATGAATTTATATTCAAATTACACCTGTGTCCAATCTAAAAATATTAAGAGAAGTAAGTGTTACTACACATGAAAACAATTGTTGGAAAGAAGTACAATCGTTTATCATAATCCCTATTGCTCTGCCGAACTTGTAATTTCAAATTATCAAAACACAAGTAACAACAGATTCAACGAAATCTACCCATTACTACGATCAGCTGTGTAGGCAGATCTTCTGCGCCATCTCCGATCCGATAGATAATTCTTCAGTCACATGTATTCAAAAGGTGATGCAATCATTCGAAAACGCATATCACAACAAGAGGGATGATTCACCGAAGCAATCGGTAAAGACCAATAGCAGAAACTGCTATTGGGGAAAAAAGTGATTGGGGAGGAAAATGTGAATCACAGAGAAACGTAATAGAGGGAAGAAATAGTTGGTACTTGCGGTTTCACGTTCTAGAGCACTGCAACTTTTCATGGCGCCATCTATTGTCAGTATATAGAACTATAAACTAAAACTTGGAAAAGTTTATTAAAAAAATCAAATAAAAAAATTAAAACACTTTTACTTTTTTAATTGCAAATGATTAAATACACCTTTTTGACAGTAGTATTCATGCATGGTATTTGTATTTTTGATATTGTAAAATAACAGTTCGTCAAATATTCGTCATCCCTTCGTGATAAGGGAGGACGAATATTGACTAATATTATTTTCTACACAATAAAATCACAAGTCCGAAATGATAATCTACTACAAAATCTGATCTGAGTACCCCCCGGTTGGGGTTGGAGACATCACTTTTCCCGTTGTTAACGTGCGGAAAAAGTGACGTCTCCCAACCCAACCGGGGGTACCAGAATAGACCCGACAATCATTTGTATAAAATGCACGCAAAGCGCTTTTTTTATTTTAATTTCTTTTCTTAATTCAATTTGCGAGATTTTCTTTTTAGTTCTATATACTGTCAATAGATGGCGCTCCAATTTCTCTCCAGTTCTGTACTTGGCGTAAACGCTATTCGCTAGCGAGAAGTGTTGTTTCGAACTTATCAAATTTTCGTTTAAAATGGAGGCTGCTAAGACGTTAATTGTGTTTTGAAAGGATTTATCGGGATAAATGTAATTCATTTGACCAATCTGAAGAAGAATATATCAATTACTTTAGATTTTTTAAAAAGTAGTTAAATCTTTTATCGAATTTAAATAATTTAATTTAATACGACAATCTAAAGTAATTAAATCTTTAAAAGTAGTTAAATCTTTTACTACAAGACGCCTTTAACATTTATAATAACAGTATTGATTGAAAATCAGATACAAGATTCGCAATAATAAATCACGTGCATATTTTTACGATGAGAATAACACTCAAATTTTTTTCACAGAACAAGTAGATAATCCAAATGTGAGAGCTGTTTTATGGTTAATTTCATTAGCTGAATCCGGCCCGCCTTTTATATACAGTAAAACAAAATAATTTATAAACATTATTATTCAAATGAACATTTTGTAAAATATCTTTTCAGTCATATTATTCAATGCTGATTAATATAGTGTGTACGGTATCATTGTGCTGCCATCTGTCGACCGTAAGAATAACTCCACCTTAAAATATTGAACAATGCTGATTAATGTAAAACTCATAATATCTTTTTCGCTGTATTGAATAGTATCATATAATATTCAGCATCTTAAAGAATAATTGTTCCAATGGAGTTTTTTGAAGTAAAACATCCAATCGAGTGATATCCTGAGTTAAAATGAAGATTTTTATAATAAAAAAAAACATTGTTTTTATATTATTTGTAAAAAATTAGTTTCTCGGAAATACTGATACATACAATATAATACTTTGTTACGGTATTCAGTGTTTTTCGGTGTTCATAATATTGTATAACATTGTGCAAATATCATATAATATTTCTGTGCTACTGGGGTTCCAGTGCAATGGAGAATTTGAGAAGTAAAAAATTAATTAAATAAAACCTAAGAGATGAAAAATTCTTTAATTCTTAATTTTAAAGAAATATACAAGGTAGCCGTTTAACTTTAAATTAATCTTTAAATTGTCAATGGCATTCCCAGATAGCACGTACGTTTGCAGCAAGTTTGATTTTTAGTTGATTTATCTTGTCATGGCAAATTTGAAGCGTCGATGTTGTAGCGAAACTGCTGCAATTGCCAGGGAGAATCGAGACGAGTTTGCCACGGCGAAAATAAACAACTAGCGCCACCCCTCCTTGCAATGCAAGTTTGCTGTGAATTTGTTATGACAAGTTCATAGCACGATTGCAAAACAATTTTGTTGCAAAGATGATAGCATACTATAAGAGACACTAAAACAGAGAAAGATCTTTCTCTGTTTTAAAAAACATCCGATTTTTAATAGCATCTCCTAGACCGTCCTTCTTTTTATTAATTCAATAAATCAATGATAATCTGTGAAAAAACTAACTTTTTTATAAAAAAAAAATTGAAACATTTTCCATCTTTTTACTAGAACTCGCACTTTAAAGAAAACTTTATCACCTTTTTTCTTAATGTTGAAATTTTAACGTTTATAAACAAAATTAAACTAAAAAAACAGTCAATGTTTGTTGAAAATAATAACTTACATTTTATCCCATTTTAAAAGTAATTACTTTTGAACTCTAATTTCACAATTTATTCTACTAGCAAAACTTAGTTATTAGCGAAAATCGCTCTCTCTTTGACTTCAAATCATATTCTCAACTCAAAATTTAAAAAATTAATGAAATCAAGAAAACAGTTTAAAATAAATCGTATACGAATCGAATTGAACAATGTACTAGCGAAATCTATTAATCTGGCCGAGTGGTTAGAGCGTCAGGTTTAGAAGCGGTAGGTCGCGAGTTATATCCGAGGTTGTGTTCGTACTCTGTTTTTGCTACAGTTTGCAATGAGTTTGACGTGACAAATTTGTGGCAAATTTGACGCGTGGTGACTTCGAAGCTTGCGTTAACGTGCTGCAAAGTTGTTTCAAGCTTGCACTTTTGTCATGTCAAATTTGTTGCAAGCTTGCAGATTTGCAGAGCAAGATTGCTGCAAACTAAAATTGCTATCTGGGATTAGTGGGTTGCTCTTGAATCTGACTCAGACAGTTTACAGAGTACAAAATGTCAGGGCGAGTTGTCATAGATAGGTACAGCAAAGCACCTACAAGTTTACGATAGGGACCATGAAATCTTTCACCATTCACAAAATTTGATGAAGTTGACTTAGGCACTAGAGGAGTACAAGATGACTTACAATTTCTGAATTTATTTAAGATTTTCTCAACATAAGCCTTTTGTCCTAAAGAAAGTTTGTTGTGGGAATGTTTAAAACTTATTCCAAGAAATTCATTTGCAACTTCAGCCTTGGACATCTCAAATTCATTTCTAAGTAAATGAATCACAACTCCCCAGATAGCAATTTTAGTTTGCAGCAAGCTTGCAACGAATTTGACACAAGAGTGCAAGCTTGAAACAAGTTTGCAGCACGTTAACGAAAACGAGATAGTTACCACGCGTCAAATTTGCCACAAGCTTGTCACGTCAAACTGCAGAGTACTAACACAACTTCGGATTAGAGCCCGCGACCTACCGCTTCCTAAACCTGACGCTCTAACCACTCGGCCAGCTAGACGAGAAGATAGATTGCGCTAATACATCTTCATCTATACGATTTATTTTAAACTGTTTTCTTGATTTCATTAATTTTTTAAATTTTGAGTTGAGAATATGATTTGAAGTCAAAGAGAGAGCGATTTTCGCTAATAACTAAGTTTTGCTAGTAGAATAAATTGTGAAATTAGAGTTCAAAAGTAATTACTTTTAAAATGGGATAAAATGTAAGTTATTATTTTCAACAAACATTGACTGTTTTTTAGGTTTAATTTTGTTTATAAGCGTTAAAATTTCAACATTAAGAAAAAGGCGATATAGCTTTCTTTAAAGTGCGAGTTCTATATTCAGTAAAAAGATGGAAAATGTTTTTTAAATTTTTTTATACAAAGTTAGTTTTTTCACAAATTATCATTGATTTATTGAATTAATAAAAAAGAAGGACGGTCTAGGAGATGCTATTAAAAATCGGATGTTTTTTTTAGAACAGAGACAAAGATTATCTGTAAATGTACCATTATCTTTGCAATCGTGGTGCGAAATTCGTCATGACATCTTCACAGCAAATTTGTTTTGCAAGCGAGGGTGGGGATTCTTCCTCGTTACTTTGCAGCAGTTTCGCTACAACATCGACGCATCAAATTTGCCATGACAAGATCATATCAAGTAAAAATCAAACTTGCTGCAAATGTACGTGCTATCTGGGTTCTACCTCTGAATCATCAGAACCAGCAATGAGCAGGTCATCTACATACAGCACAATAAAGATCTCACTCTGTTTAGATCTTCTCACAAAAATACATGCTTCATAATTGAGCTGTTGGAAGTTTAAGTGAATTATGAAATCAGTGAATCGCTTGAACCACTGCCTTGGTGCTTGTTTAAGTCCTTAAAGACTTTTAAGAAGCTTGTATACACGACCACTGTTGTCAATGTAACCCATTGGTTGTTCCATGTAGATTGTTTCTTGGAGATCACCATTCAGAAATGCAGTCTTTACATCTAATGCGTAGATTTCAAGATTCTTTTAAATAATGATTGCCACCACAAGTCGAAATGATGACATACTAATTACAGGAGCATATAGCATCTCCTGCTCCTCGCGAAGAAACTTATTTGCATCATTGACCCCAAATGATGTTTCGTTCATTCCAGAACGAAACAAATCTTCTTCTAAGATTATGGAGCCGAATCAGTGATTCTGAATCGGAATCATCAGTAATCGGTTTCTGAATCAGTAATTCCGATTCATGAATCCGATTCCGCGGATTCGTTCCTTTTGGGGCCGAGGTGGCCTAGTGGCAAGGTCTAAGCTTTGGGGCCGGAGCGCTCCAGGCTCGAAACCCGATTCCACCGAAGATCCGCCGCGTATGGGGCTTGTTGCACGCCAAATCATACGTAGTGGCTAAACGCCCTCCCGCTGGTGTGGCGTGGAAGCTTGCAGAGGGGTGCCAGCTCAGGTGTCGTCCTCATCATCTGACCGTGGCTCAAAATTACGATGTCCGTCCCAAAATAGCCCTCGTGTTGCTTCAAAACGGGACGTTAATATAATTAAACTAAACTAAACGTTCCTTTTGGTCGGAATCGGATCCGATCGTTCCTTTTGAGGAGCCGGATCCGCGGATTCGTTCCGAAGTGAACGACACATCACTACTTCTCAGCACATGAGTATTCAAGTCTGGAAGCGGCTTTAAACACATTTTAGTGTTGAACAAATTAATTACACTGAATTACAATTATTTATGGGTTATAAGAAATTAAAATTAATATTTGTTTTGGAAAAAGTAAAGAGTGAAATTAATTGTACTTGCATTTCGCAACTTCTTGGTACAGTTCAGATTTTTCTCGTTGGATGATATCACCACGCTACGATTTTTCCAGATAGTCCCAACTGTAGATTTAGAAAGAGAAAATTTTCTGCAAAGATAAGATCGACTCTCTATTCTCTTACTAATTTTCACTTTCTCCTCGATGGAAAAACTTTCCGTTTACTAACACTACCCATTTTAAATCTACACGATGTCAACAACTCAAACGGCATTCAGCAAATGGAACTAAAGAAAGTGAAAGATGATGTGTTGCGACATATATACATCATCTCTTAGCAGTTTTGTCAGACACAAGAGACACTGATGCGTATTCCCTCTGGAGTACAAAGGAAGGTGGATGAGTGAAAACCGTTCCTTTGTCGACCAGCCGATTGTCACCCTGGGTGATGGATTGAAAATGACCATCACATGGTGGTCGAGGTTAATACGTTTTTCCTTTGAGGTAGTGATACCCGGTGACAAGTAAGCTAATTAAGTGCTGCTTGTGTGGTCCAGCTGGTGGATAAAAGGTCCCACATAGAATGAGAGGAGCAGAAGATTCTGAGAGACAGCTGGCAGAAAGGAAAAGTGTAAATCTAGGTTCGCTATATCCGAATTCCTTGCTTTTGAAGCTCACTAAAAGCATCTGAAAATACATTAGTTACATAGGAGTTCGGTTGGAACCACTTGAAAAGTTCGTTATATCGAGTTCGACTGTATTTCTGAGTAAAAGCTTGTTTGGCATTTAGAATACAGACATAATAGAATTTTAAAAAATTCATTGATTGTGTGTATGGGGCGCGCCATATTGTTGGTATGTTCGGTTTGTAAAGTTAGTTAGCGCCGCCTCTGCTCTAGATTCAATATCATCGATATGAACTTAATGACAATTTTTTTCGATTACAGCTCTCGAATCACGATTCAACCGATAGAAGACAACTATCGATTCAATCTGCGCAATCAGGTTGAACCTCGAGAATGGGATTTCTATTGATACTTATGAGAACATGTTTATAACAGCTCTTTCAATACTGCAAACCAGGACCATGGAAAGAGATGGGGCGGCTCATAGCTTTCATCTCTCTGAAAAGCCGGCAAGGGGGGGATGAAGACCGGTTTTGACGTCACGGAGTTGACAGTGACGACAAAACTGGACGTTAGAGTATCTGCGCCCAAAATATATACAACTATTTAAAAAGATCTTTATTAGTGATTTAATCAAAACAAAGCGATATGGGTGATACATATATAATCTGAATTTTTGATTAAATTTTTAAATCCAAAACCATCCTTCTTCTACAATAATTTACTAATTAGAATGGAATTTAGCTACTTCAAAATTGACGGGAACACTATAAAAATGAATTAAAAACAGGATCTAAAAGTGTGTAAAGCAAGAGAAAATAAATTTTAAGTTGAAAATGGCGGTAAAATTCATTTTTAATATTTCAGAGTTTTAATAAATAATGCACAATAAATAAATAAACAGTAAATAACTTAATAAATAACGTGACAATAATTAAAAAAATAATAAATAATTTAGTAAATAAGTATGTAATTGCAGTAAATAATTAGTAAGCAGAACTTAGAATAAAAAAACTTTAGTAATAAAACATCGAGATAAGAAGTACAATTCACATCTAATGTCTTCAAAGCTTTGGAAAGAAACGAGAAAATTTTATTGCTTTATTTAATTGAATTTACCAAGCTAAAATAAAACATACATGGTCAGTATTATGCACAGACATATTTAACTGTCAAAAACAAATCAGAAATAAAAACAATTTCTTATAAAACAAAATTCTTTGACTAAACAAATCTGAATTATAGACGATATTTTAACAATACATCAATAGGAAATTCCAGGTATCAGAGAAAAAATCGAATTAGCGATGAATTCGAATAAAAATGTTCGAATTAAGCAAGTTCCCACTGCCCAGATAGCATGTACACTTGCAGCAAGTTTGATTTTTCTTGATATTAGCTTGTCATGACAAACTTGATGTGGCAACTTTGCAGCAAACTTCCTGAAAAGTAACAAAGCATAATCGACCAACCCACTTGCAAAACAAGTTTGCTGCAAAGACGGTAACACACTTACAGATAATCTTTGTCTCTGTTTTAAAAAATATCCGATTTTTAATAGCATCTTCTAGACCGTCCTCCTTTTTATTAATTCAATAAATCAATGATAATTTGTAAAAAAACTAACTTTTTTATTAAAAAAATTTGAAAAATTCTCCATCTTTTTACTAAATATAGAACTCGCACTTGAAAGAAAACTATATTGCCTTTTCCTTAATGTTGAAATTTTAACGTTCATAAACAAAATTAAACCTAAAAGACAGTCAATGTTTGTTGAAAAATAATAACTTACATTTTGTCCCATTTTAAAAGTAATTACTTTTGAACCCTAATTTCATAATTTATTCTACTAGTAAAACGTAGATATTAGCGAAAATCGCTCTCTCTCTCTCTTTTAAATTAAAAAAATTAAAAAAATACAGAATTAAGAAAAAGAAATTTAAATTTAAAAAATTAATGAAATCAAGAAAACAGTTTAAAATAAATCGTATGCATGATCTATTAGCACAATCTATCTTCTTCTGTCAGAGTCTAGCTGGCCGAGTGGACAGGTTTAGGAAGCGAGATGTTGGGGGTTCGAATCCGAGGTTGTCTTCGTACTCTGTTTTTGCTATAGTTTGCAATGAGTTTGACGCGTGGCGACTAACTCGTTTGTGGTAACTTGTTTCAAGCTTGCCGTGTCAAATTTGTTGCAGATTTGCAAAGCAAGACTGGTGCAACTTTGCTGCAAACTAAAATTGCTATCTGGGTGTATATATAATAATTTAATATAATGTTTTCCTCCCAATTAATAAAAAATAATAATGGTAGACAGTTTTTTTAAAAAGCAATTAATTAAAATCATTTTATTTAAGAGCAGTTATTTAATTGGTCTAACAAGAAAGTCTTCTGAAATGCGTGGAGAGCATATGCCGACGGATGCTAATATTCGCTCTTTTTTTCCGTATATATTTCCAATCAAAAATGTCTCAATTAATTGATTAAAATAATTGTGCATATTTGATCGATTTCACTCCAAGTGCTGGCAAAACTTTTGGAAGTTAAGCAAAAAAGAAAATATTATATGAAAACTCTAAAAACGATGTATTTCAAGAGTATCTTGTATTTTCATGCACCGAGTGTCAACTTCGTGACTTCACAAATTCCCCCTCGGTTCTTCACTGAAGCCTCTTCCTCTATGAACCAGTCCTTCTCTTTCCTTAGCCCCGCTGCAACCTTGCTGGCTGTTCCAGGAAAATACAACCCAAGAATAAATTATTTATATATATTTTATACAACGTACAAAACCCCTCCCCCGAAGCGATAACAGATACACCTCCAATCACGACCGTGGCCCACGGCACGACCAGGAAAAGTAAGACAATAACCTCAACTCTTTTTGAAACGAAAATAAATGTTGCTTTTTTTAAAAAAAGTTTTTACAGAAAACATGAATTTTCTGTCAATCATAGTATCGAAAGTTGTTAATTGCTTCCTTATTATCTAAGTCTAGTATCTCCATCTAAATTGTTTTCTTAATGTTCTAAAAAGTCAACACATGTCTAATATTAATTTATACTTTGTACTCAGAGCCGTATCGATGGGGTGGCGAGTTTAGCCTCCACTATGGTCTCAGGCAGAGGGGAGAAGCGCTAAAATTGGAAAACAAGGTTTATGAGTTCATTTAAACTTTTCTAAATAAATTATTATTTTAAAATATTAATGGGATTATTTTCGTTTAACGATCTTTAACAACGGATTTTAAATATTTTTGAATTTTTTCCTTTAAATATTTTTGGCTGATCTTAGAACTTGCATGCTAGCAACGGCAATGACTTTTAAGTTATTTTTAGCTTTTCAATCAAATATTACAGTGAATTCAACATTCTGTATGACATTTGATATTAATGTACAGTGGAACCTGGCTTAACGAGCATAATTCGTTCCAGGATCTTACTCATAATGCGAAATACTGGTTAAGCGAAACGATTTTTCCATATAAATTAATGAAAAATACATTAATGCGTTCCATGTTGGAAAAAAAAATGCTCAACAAATTTTACGTATAACGTTTACTTAAAGAAAGTTATATATAACATTGTTAAGGAGAGTGAACAGGGTGGCCATCATTTTTGCTGTTTGAGTTTCCCTGACATTTCCAGGTTTTTTTTAAAAAATTCCTTGACTTTTTCCGGAGGCATCCTGTCAACCATAGAAAAAAATCATCTGCATATTGGCCATACTAAGTTTTCATTCAAACAATAGTAGTTTGAATGAAAAAGCAAAATATTTGAAAAAAGAACATTTATTTAAAACTTTTTAACAATAAACCGTAAAATAACTAATACATCTTTACAATGAAAATTCTACTGTACAGAATTTTTCCGGCATTTCTGATCAAAAATATAAACTTAAAAAATCTTTAGAACGATCAAAATGCTAATAAAAATATACGTTGCAAAATAAAAACATAAAAAGATAAAAAAGCTAGAAAAAATGCAAGAAAGCGATTTTTTTCTGATGTTTACAAATTAAAACACAGAAGCATAATATTCTGCCATGCGAATCAAAAGAAAAAATGGTTTTTTATTCCAACCAACTTCCTGTAATACGGCTCAAAAAGAATAACATATAAAGAGAAATAAATAAAATGAAACACCAAAAACAAAAAAGAGAGAAAAAATGCAAGAACTTATACATTAAAACACCGGAATTTGAGCGTATATGAATAATAGGGTGTCCCTTATTTTTTAACTTTTAAATTTTTAAATGCCCGCCCCCCAGTTTGGTTCCGTTTACTTCAAGATCAACCCATAAAAATTTTGGGTGGTTTGGTAAAAATTTTTGGTGGAGGTGTCTTTCTGTCTGTTGGTTTGCAGTTCTTTTTCCTCACGTGCCTGCATTGAGCAATCAATTACGTTTAAGTCATGATGTGCAACGTGTCACAGTCATCACTTTTTACCAGTCTTGAAGGCGACAGTTATATTCTGTAACTTTCGCTGGATGCATGTGGCTATTACAGTTAGCACTCTGTTCTTGCGTTTCGTTGAAGTTACATGTTCGTTTTTTTGACATTATGTCTCGAGAATTACGCAGCGCAAAGGAATGTGCATTTCTGATAGGAGATATCAAACATCAAATAACTGGAAAGAAATTGCCATTGATTAGACAAATGTTATCTGTTTTATTTTATAACTTAAGTTAAGTAAAATTAAATGTCAGTGAAAGTGCCAATCTAACAGTACGTGAATGTATAATATTTTGGGAAAAGGTAAGAATCCCTACAAAATCTATGCAACGTTGAGTAAAGAAATTGATTGACCTGTATGCATCATGGAGGACTCTCCAAAAGAATTCAAAAAAGAAACGGAATATTTTTAGGAGACGTGAAAAGGAATTTGGAGAATCTTTAGACAATCTTTTCGACATTGCTCATGCCGACAAATTTCAATCGATAAAAATTGAAGAAGACAAAGTATTTTTATTGAGACAGAGAGAGCTAGGACGAGTAGGTTATCTTGGAGGGATAGATAAAAAGCTTTCCGAAAAAGAAGAAAAGGTGCTGGAAAAGAAGGAAATAGAGGAGAAGAGACGAGAAAAGAAAATATTTTTAGCCTCTACATCTTCTGCTGTGAGTTATGTGTCATCATCTGAGGAATCAATTAAGGAAGTGTTCACTTCTGATGAAAGTAATGATATTGACATTTCTTGCCACTTTTCAGAGAATACACAAAATCAGGATGTTTTAAAAAGAGGTACGAAAAACTTTATTACGCCGAAGTTAGTGGCTTCATTAGATAGATGTCAACTGAGTGTGAGATATTCTGTTCACATTATTCATGCAGTAGTAGAAGCACTTGGCCATAATACTGAAGAGTATTATTAATAAGTCATCAATTCATAGAATCCGAAAAATTAAAAGAAAGAAATCCGCCGAATCCATAAAAGTAGCATTTTAAAATGATATTCCTCAAATCCTTCCTGTTCGCTGGGGTGGTAAGCTGTTACCAGCATTAAATGTCAGAGATGCAAAAAAAGAAAGACTGCCAATTATTGTTTCATTTGGTAACAGAGAACAGCTTATTGGTGTTCCAAAATTGCAAAATGCAACCGGGAAAGAGCAAGCACGTTTGGATTGCTTTAACACATTGGTGTCTGGAAACTAATGTGCAGATTTTGTGCAGTGACACAACTGCTTCAAACACTTGCCGCTTAAATGGTGCATGTATCCTTTTAGAACAAAAACTAAATAGAGAAATGCTGTTTTTTTCCCATGCCGTCATCACATATAGGAGCTAGTTTTGCGAAGTGTATTTGAAAGCAAAATATGTGAGTCAGCAAAAAGTCCTGATATACCCTTTTCAAAGACTTGGGAAAAAATTGGAAAAACATCAATATTAAAAAGTGGGGAAAATCACGTGGAACGGCATTTTAACGAGACAGAAATTAAAGAAATGTTAGTAATTTTGGAAAAGAAATTAAAGAAACAAAAACTGAGAGGCGACTTAAAGAACTCACCGATTTATGCATAATGTTTTGGGAAGGAAATGCTGAAAAGAAATTTAAAATCCACCCTCCGGGTGCGATGCATCAAGCTCGATGGATGGCAAGAACAATTTATTCCTTAAAAATGTTTTTGCTCAGATAGCAACTTACAAGTCAAACATGAGAAGGCTTCAGAGACATTTCATTATTCATTGCAATGGACCTTATGCATGTGACGTCACATCCTCCGACACGTGATCTGCCAGAGGCAGTCATTGGTCAGTCTTAAACAGCTGACTCAGAACTGCTTTTATTTCTGAGTCGCTTATAGGCCGATCGTTTTGTTTATTCCTCCACAGCTGTTTTTTTATACTCTCGAACCCAAACGGTGCATAAGGTCCATTGTGTATGTGATACCATGGCTTAATTACAGTGCAGCTGTAAAAGCACCCAAACAAGACCTCTGCTTTTTAAAATCGTACGAAAGAATTGACGAAACAGTTTCAGGAGCAGGCTAAAAGAAGTTTATACAGCACTTGTGGTATTTATCAGAAGAATTGTCAGTTTTATCCCTTTTTGATGAGGATGTTGATGTACAAGCGAAATTGAAAATTGTAGCAAACCTTGATCGTGAGTGTCTACACATGGAACGGAGATTGTCGGAAACCACCAGGGACTGAAATTAACTGAAGAGAACTTTCCTTCCCCGCCACCAGGGGTTTTGTTTACCTTGCTTTCTCTTGGTTTTAGCGGCCAACTTTGTTACGCGCGTTTTTGTAATCCCCTTTTTCTAACTTTTGTAAATATAAAATTAGTCATGTAAACTTAATCATTATTAAATATTTTCATTCTTAAAGATTTACTCCCTGACTACATACCTGCCACATAATAAAGAGATTTCAGATTATATTAAAGCCACTCCAGTATGAAGAAAACCTGAGACGACCAAAACAAAGGTAAGCGTTAGTTACCTATAATTTAAAGATGTTTTGATCGTAATAGAGATATATTCCTTCAATGCAAGAAGCAGCAGGCGAATTATTTTTTAAGTTTTATTATTTTTATTGTTCTGTTATTATTATTTAGGAATGCTAAATTTGTATTTGCACTTCGTAATTCTGTTACTACTGTATTTTAGATAAAGCATTAGATGATTTTGTTCCTACTAAAAGCAATGACTTTTTCTACGCCTTCATATGGAAACTTTTTTTCTTCAAGAATGCCCTTCAACCTGTGAAAATAATGTCACATTTGGAAGTCAAACGTATCATTATTGAGTTGAAATCAGTGAATGACAGTGCTGAAAGAAGTGTTAAATTAATGTAGGACTTTAACGGGTTAGTAATTGTTGATTAGGAACAAAAAACAATTTGTTCTTCGTTGTGTCCAAGATCACCGCAACATATATCCAGATTGCAAAAAATCCATGTTTAAAAGAAAATATCCAAACTAATTTTAAGTTCTGCAGCATCAAGCATATGAAAGTATTAATGTATATATGAGTTGGTGATTTATTAAATAAATATTTGATTAATAACGCTGAGTATTTTATTTGTTCCAACTATATCATATCATCTATTATAACATTGAAAGTTCTGGCCCAGGTCGGCACGGGTTAATTTCATCCTACTGGACTCAAATATTATACGTGAGTTAATCAAAAGGAACAAGAGAGCGGGAAAAAAAATTTCAGTAAAAATTTTTTTTGACCCAAAATAAGGGACACCCTAATGAATAATAATGTAAAAAAAATCGCGAAAATGGACGAAAGACACACGAATTTACCACTTAAAATAAAATAAATAGAAATCTAATTCGAATTTTTAAAAAATTTACGGCGTTAGCTCCCCTCTTGTGCGAATCCATCACTTGGCCGAATTTAATCCCGTAAGTTTGGCCATGGATATATAAAAAGAGAGAGAGAGAGAGAGAGAGACCATGCATGCACAATACTCGAAAGAAATACAGGGTGTCCCAAAAAAGTGGAACAAGCGTTTATTTCCTTAAATATTGATCCTAGACATATACCTCCAATTTCCAAGTTTCATCAAATAAGGTAAGAATTTGTATGAAAATACTTTGATATCAAAGGGATTGATAATAAAATGTCACAAAAATTAAATTTTTATACGGCCCCCTTAGAACAAAAATGTCAATTAGTAAAATGTTTTACTTACATTCATCTATTCATATACAAAGTTGTACGCTTCTATCTGCAAAACTCATAGAGATAATAAGAAGACAAATTTATTGACTTGAACTGCTTTTCCATACCTCTCACAGCTGTTTGATCCAGTCTTTCGATGTACATTTTAGGGATAATACAGATATTTAAAAATTATTTACAAGGCGGAATCAGGAAATAACAAGGTATTTGTTAACTCTTGTTAAATCTAAAAAATAGTCAAATAATACATTAATTGAAGTATTTGCAAAAATATTTCATCTTGCGAACCTTGAAAAAAATATCTACGGTGACATATGAGCATTAAGGCTTATCTTCCCAGAAACAAGCAGTGCTATAAAAATATTACTAGAACAAAATTTTTCAAAAATAGTTTTACCTTCAGATAGTCTAAACTTGTAGTTGAAATTACCTGAATTGTATTTTAGAAAATTAGTCCTTTTTTTTCGGTGAGTGACTTTTAACAACAGAAATCGAATATGTACGAATATCAAGTATGAATACGATCGAATATCAAGTTCCTGATGAGGCAACAGTGCGAAGGCGAACTATGGGTGAAATTGAAGGGGGAAAAGAAAAAGGACAACAGTCGGCTTAAAGCAAAGCAGGAGCATCCGAAAATCCAGTTTTGGCCAAGTTCTAAGACAGAAAGAATAGCTATTCGCCTTCTCTCATTATGTCAGTTAGATGTAAGCCATGAGAGAATTTTAGTCCTTTCCAAAACTATTTGGAACGCAGCACCATCCTGTGCCTGTCTTACTTTTCCATTCATTTTCAGTCTTCCTTTTTCGTTTTCCGTTGATATTTGAACTCTCAGAGTGGAGAAGTAAGCAAATAAGAATAAAAACGAAAAGACGAATTTTTAAAATAATTTTAGTGAGTTCTGCAACTCTGCAGACCTAAAGGACGACTCGCCACTACTTTTAGGGAAAGCTTAATAATACGCACAACGCTAAGAGCAAATAACTCAGTATTCTTGTTCAATATTGCCCTATTTTCCTGTTATATTTTAAATTTTTATTCTCTCAACTCTTTATCAAGTCGATAGTCGCAACTATCTGCAAATGAAACTGAGTAACAGCATGCGTCATTGGCAAATTTTTTTCAATCCATGAATGATTGGATGAAGTACTACTAAACAAATATTTGCATTTCGCAGTTTTTCTATGTTAAATAATTTTCCATTTCTGCAATAAACATCTCCATATAAATTTGTGAGCAGCCCCTTGAAATTTAAAAATTAATATAACTCTGCAAGTTTTGCAGATATAATAGTGAAACTTGGTTCATACATAGATGATGGTAAGAGGGACATTTCACTCATTGACACTTTTGCTCTATGGGGAACGCATAAAAATTTAATTTTCTTAACTTTTTATTTTCAACTTCCAGAGAACCCAAAGTGTTTTCACTCAAATTCCTACCTTATTTGATGAAACTTTGTAATTGAAAGTATATGTCTAGGTGCAATATTTAAGGAAATAAAAGCTTGTTCCACTTTCCGGATACTTTGAAGATCCCATAATTTAGCAATTCATAATGTTCCCCAACACTAAGAGAAAAAAAGCATACACAAAATAAATAAACAACAAAAAAAATACCGAAAGAAAATTAGTCCGGTACTTCATAATTCAACAGAAAGCTCTCGAGAAGTGGAAAAATAAACTAAGGCTAGGCGCATACATGCAATTCCTTCGGCAACTAAACAGTTTCGTCGGAGTGCCTGCACCGCGCGATTTCACGGCATACATGCAATTTTTAATCTTTCGATTCTTTATTTTTGGATGCGCTCGCTGTCTTTTCAAACGCACTGCGCTGGGAGTCCCCAAAATGATTTTTTTATAGTGATACAATTTAGTTTTTCTCAATCATTTTCAGCTAACACTCTCTCACGAAGCTATCGTTTCAATCATTAGATTGAATGGTGAACTTTCGTTTTCATTGATTTCTTTCTTTATCAAATGCTTTGATGATTATTACTAGTAATAGGCGAGTTCTGTACATAAGCCTACAATTCGAATTTATTTTTGTTAATTTTAGGTCAAAACTGAAAACGTGCTCATTTTCTGAATTGTTTTCGTTAGTTAAATACGTCCGTATCTTATGAATACCAGCGAATTATCTTTAAGGCCCATAATTAACTCAAGGACTCGCTCCTGTTCTATGTATTTAATTCAAAAATAATTGCACAATTTTTGCACTCTAGGTGCTGTACATATATTTCTTTATTTAAATTACTTTATTTATTGGAATAACTAATATTGCTTTATAGATCAAAATTATTCACTGTTTATTAATTAATTACGTATCATTAAAACTTTGAAATAAATCTTTATTGCTGTTTTTAGAATAAAAACTGTCGTTATCTCTTGCTGTGTTTGTTTTTAAACCCAATTTTCCGCAATTCGAACTTTTGGATACATCTAATTTTTATTGTGGATCCCTCAGCTTCAAATTAACCAAATTCGAATTTGTTATCAATATTCAATTTAAAAATAGTTCGCGGAACAATTTATCAAAGTATAACAGTTTTTTCAGAGTAAAGTCGCCGAGCAGTGACAGTACATTTGTACAGATGCGTTACAATTTCTTAAGCCGTGTTCAGCATTATAATTTCAATATGATTAAATTTAATCTTAAATTTGGTACATCATTTTAACATATTCCTAGTTAATTACTTTTTGAAAATTTTATATCATGTTGTTTTATAATACTAAAAAATGTTTCAGGCTGCATAGTGAAAAATTGCTGCAAAAATTAAGCACTTTTAAGGACTTTTTAAGCACTTTAGCCAAACAATTTAAGCTCCTTTATGCGTGCTTGCATGCATACGTAGATCCACGTATTTTCTAAGCATATGATGTTTTCTGTTACATAATACTTCATAGTTTTTATTGAAACATTTAAAATGTATATTGTTTTTAATTTTAAATATGTAATTTTTTACTTTTAATATTTATTTTTGTATTTGCATAACGTCTTCTATTGTAAAACAAAGGATGTCTTTTTGGATTGACAAAAAAAAATGATAATGCAAACAGTCATTAAAAAAAAATTAAGTCAAATTTTATAAGATTAACAATAAAAATCTGTGATCTTTTTTTTTTAAGCATTTCTTAAAATTAACAAATTACAAGTTAATCTGCGCCTTTGGGATAACCATTCCAGTATTTCAATATACGATGGTGCCCACTATTGAAGAAAGAGAGAGCGGATAATAAAGTCATTAATGGTCCAGTCAGAGAAGGGTTTGAAAAAAACATTAAATCACATAGTTTTGAAAATGGTTACACATGTTTGTGAGGGGGCTCCTGATGAACATACTAAAAGTCCCTGGTCCTGAGGGGGGGAGCTGGTACAAGCATCTTGGATTTCATTCCTCTTTTTTAGCTTTTTTCTTGAATATCTCAAAAACTATTCAGTTTTCAAATTACGATTTAAAAACTGAAAGAGCGTTAAATTCCCTACAAATACATGCGGTTATTATTCTTCTAGCTTTAATTGTTTCCGGGATAATGGGTCTCAAAGTTAGCAACCGTCTTGGATTTCATTCCCCCTTTAATTTTGCTTAAATATCTCAAAAAGTATTCAGTTTTCAAATTAAAATTGATTTAACAAATTACAGATCGTAAAATTATCCTACAAATGCATGCGTTTATTGTTCTTCTAGCTTTAGATAATGGGTCTCAAAGTTTGCCGCCATCTTGGATTTTATTCCCCTTTTTTTCAATTTTTCTTGAATATCTCGAAAACTTAAAACTAGAAGAAAATAAAAGCATGTATTTGTTGGGAATTTCACGCTCTTTAATTTGTTAAATCAATTGTAATTTGCTAGATTTCGTAATATTCAAGAAAAATTGAAAAAGGGGATGAAATCCAAGATGGCGGTGCAACCCCTCCCCCAGGACCAGTGACTTTCAGTATGTTCATCAGGAGCCACCTCACGAACATTTGTACCAATTTTCAAAACTATATGATTTAATGTTTTTTCTACCTCATTTTGGGCCTTCGTTGACTGTGTTGACACCCCTGGATCTATCTCACCCTGGAATCCTTCCTTTTCGTTGGTTTTCATTCTTGATACAGCCGGTATTCTTTTCTTGATACATCCGATAAATAAAGCTTTATGACTATGCTTTCGATTTATCGTATTCAACATTTGAGGGGGGAAAAAAAGAATATTTTCTCTGCACTTCTAGAGAAAATTAAGCATCTTTAAGGTGCTTAAAAATGGTTTTCAAAATTAAGCGCTTTTCATGACGCTACGCACCCTGTTTCGTATGAGCTTTTACAACTGATTCTCTCATACTAGAAATGTCAAATTGTTTGCAGCACCATGAACATCTCGCTTTACTTTATTTTTGCCAGCCTTCAACCATTCAGTGTATTCACTTTTGTAAGCCACAGTGAATTATATACACATTTCCCCAGCATATTGAAAAAAAAAGTTCTAAAACTTTTGCACAAAACTTACTTGCAGTAAAAATACTTAAATAATTCGCTAAAATAATGTTGAAATATAATGACCAAATGCTCCAAAAAAAAAAAGGAACCATGTGTAATGCATGACGTCGTTTTAAGCAAACTCGCGTGTTTTGTGGGAATATATAAATTTATCCCAGAAAAGAAACAATTTTTTTCCCTACCTAGACAAGCAAAAGATGAATAAAAGAAGAGCCATGTCAATGAAAGGGATATATTTTCCCCATACTATAGTCCAAGACAACTCAAGAATGTTATACAGTGGAAGCTATGGATGGTATTCTTCCGCGGAGTGAAATAGTCCTGCAATTATCCTAATGTATTTTAAAAGCAATTGACATATTTGAACAGAATTTTGCTTTAAATAATAACAAAAACCGATATTCTCTGCAATAAAAATCTATTTTCAGAACGTATGTTATTTAATTTCATAAATCTTTTTTTCCCGCCTTACGTCTGAAATTACGCCAGTTCCAAAACGACCTTGAGCATTGGGGGAAAGGGCTTTTTTTTCTCTCTCTTCGGAGTTCACATTTTGGCGAGTAATCTCTCTCGGTGCTCGCGTGATTATGGTTACTCAGAAAACGTAACAGAATTTATTGCTCTTAATTAATTTCTTTTTATCATTTTTATATGGTAGCAACTTCTAAAATATCGCTGCTTTTGAAATTATTTATTGATCTTATCTTTTTTCAGTATTTGCATCATTTTTTGTACATATATATACAGTGGCGAATCCAGGGGGGGGGCTATCGGGCTAAACTAATGTTAAACTCTAGATTTAACGGATTTATTTGTGCGCAAGTTTATCCAAAAAATATTTGCATACAATGAAAAATATTATAAGAGTGTTAAGAAAAATATTTAAAATAGGATAAGAAGCTTTCGGTTATGCTGTATAATATAAAACATTCAATGTACATACCTTAGCTTCTCAAAATTCCGTATTAGAAGATTGAAAAAAAAAGTTTTACTGAATATATAATTTAAAATTTGAGTTGTAATTCGATTATTATTCGAGCATTATTCATTGTAAATATTTTAGTTTTTTTAAATAAATTTCCTTTTAATTATTAAAAAAATTATGCATCCTTTATTTCAAGATAACATGAAAGCATGGTTGGTGTAATCGATTCTTTTTTTTGCATAGAATCTTCTGCTGTATACAATTTTAAATATAGTGTCAAGTGTCTACTATTGATATTTCTCAGGTTTCCTTTAATTAATAATGCACAAATTATGTACTTAAAAACAATGTATTAGTAAAAAAAAATCGATCCAAGCAACTTTTTTCTTTGAGAACGAAACGTTGGCGCACACGAAGCAAAAAAATCTACTTCTGGTTGTTGGCGAATTCTAATAAAAAGTAACCCCAAAACGCGTAGAAACACCAACTACGTCATTCATCGGTGCAGCGCCGGAAGCATACCGTAATCTCTGTCAGCTTTTTGGCCCGTCTTTGAGTATAACAGTATTTTCCTAAAGTGAGGGAATAACTTTTACACTGCCCTCCGGATCCATTGGCGGAATGCCAATGAGTCGGCACTTTCGGTTGAGAGACGAAAAAACAGACACCACTAAAGAAATACATTCATATAATCGGGCAGACATAGCCAGGGGAAAATTCTGTCTTTTAAATTTAAAATTAGGTTTAGTTTTGATTTCATAACATTATCCTTGGGAATTTTCGAATTTATGTTTTTAAATTCGATTGCAAACCAATGTTGTCAACATTTTCTCTTACATCTGGCTGACACTATTTCAGAAGTCAACGGTCGTGGTCAACTTTCTCTACTGTAATAAAAAAAAAATCGTAATAGAAGGGCAAGAAGTATTGAGTTGCTTATAAGGGATACCGCTTTTACATAGAGAGAAAAAGGCGTTGCACTGGTATTCACTCACCAGCCCTAAATCAAGGGAATGTCATTGTTTTGTAGAGAGGACTGGGTATTTTCGTTTCCTTTCTGTTAAACAAGGGCATTCAGTATTAAGGTGGGTTTACACGCGAACAGTAGAAAACCGACAGTAGGTTGACGCATGCGCAGAATCGTAAAAGTTTTAACCGGGCCACGGCAAGTCTCTGTCCGAACTTGACAGCGACATCCTACTGTCGGTTTTACTGTTCGCGTGTAAACCCCGCTTTATACTAAACCGCGACAGCTTTTGACTGTCCCAAGATATTTGCAGTTTTTGAAGACAGCCAGCAGAAACTCGTAAAGTGTTGAGACACTAGAGTAGATTTATTTTTAATTAAGAATACAATTATCCTTAGTCAAACATAATTCTTTATTATGTTTTCTTTTAGATTATTTAGAGAGGAATCATCAAGACTGCGTTTCAATGGCGAATCCGGGGGCGGGGGGCTATGGGGCTGCAGTCCCTCCCAGAGCTAAACCAGAATTCTCGATTTTATCTAAAATCACTACAACTGTTTGTTCTTAATTTCCCTTCCTTTAAAAAAATAATAAAAAAATGACAAAATTGCTTTCTGGATTGACAGGCTCGAAAATTTCCCTACTTTTCTAGTCATTCCACTTGTACTTATAGCGTTGACACGGTCGAAAACATATTTTGGCTAGTTATTTCATTGTATTTTTATTAAATTGTCGAAAGTATTGTAGTGTTCTTTACGATTCTTATTGTCAGGCGAGTAAAGTCTGTAAAGCTTAAAGTGTTTTGGTTTACATAAGCCATGAGGTGCGACATTCGTCACGATGATACAAAATTTTTATGACCTCAGCCCCTCCCAGACCCAAATTCTGGATTCGCCATTGCTGCGTTTACTTAACATCTTTTAGAATTAAACATTAAAATTATTTATAAAATATTTTTAAATAAATATATAATAAAATATTTTAAAATAAATATTAATTTATCAAAATTTCATATTGTTTATTTATTAATCACGTATTATTTCTGGAAACTTAAATAAATTTGAGTTATCCAAAATTTTTTCCAAGTCTATTCTGGTACCCCCGGTTGGGGTGGGGTGGGGGACGTTACACGCCCCCCACGTGAACGGAAAGAGACGTCTCCCCCCCCAACCGGGGGTACCAGAATAGACCCCTTAAATGTAAACACCTCGACACCTGGCGAGTACGCAGAAATCCGTTTTCGACTGTCAGTAAATGACCGATTTTCATTGGCTGGCAACGGTGTTTCATACAAAAAAGATCAGCGAATTGTCGAGTTCGATAAGAATTATCAAAATAAAAAAATTCCAGTTTTAGAATAAATTTCCCCGACCTCCCGAAATTCCCCTACTATTCCCGGTCGGCTGGCCACCCTGGTGAATCATCTTCATCTTTTCTTCAATCACGGGATCAACTAACATGGAATGCGAATTCGACTTGTAGAAAAAAATTGAAATAATAGCTTTATTATTTATGTGTGTGATACATACCTAATTCTTTTTTACTAAAAAACTATCTAGACACTTTTTTGCCCCCTTCAAAATTTGATGGATACAGCATTATTATTAAATACGTAACGCGCATAGCCACTGTCTTACAAGAGGGATGCTTCTCAATGTACGATGCAACAGTTTCCCATGCTTTTAGCATCTCTCTTATTGCGCTAGAAGATAGTTGCTTTGCTGTTACCTCCTCCTCTTCCAAGCTCTTCTCCACAACTTCTTGCTGTGAAACACAATGCAACTCTGTAAGCTCTTCGGTGGTCAGTTCTTGGTTGTGGTCTTTCTCAAGCTCATCGATATCATTTTCTACCTCGTCAACATGATCTTAGCTAAAGACACAATATCGTTCACTGCAGGCTCCACAGGTACTCGCTCAAATCCCTCAAAGTCACATTCGACAACACTCTCCAGCCAAAGCTTCTTCCAAGCAGAAGCGAGGGTTCTCTTGGTGAGCGGCCCACCAAGAGAACCCTCACTTCCACGTATTTTTGATCATCTTGAGGCAGGCAATGAAGTGGGAAAATGAATGGAAGCTACATTTCCCATTAAATTTCCATTTCATGAGAGAACTGGTCCCTTATAGTCTCATGATGGCTCTTTGGTCGCTTCAATGATATGTCTGAACACAAGTTTAGAAAAATGTGTGATCACGAGCGACCAAGAGATGCCAGCGGAGCGAGTGCTAAACATGGACTGAAGTAGCAGGCGCAGAATCCGGGACTTCCCTTCTACCCGTCATGCGAAACATCGCTCTTCAAACTAGTCATTTTTTTACAATTTATTTGCTCGTTAAGCGAGGTTCCACTGTAGTTTGAATTCAGCTCATTTTCTGGACTCTTAATTATTGCCCTCTTTTTCTTCTAATTGTAATTAATAATTTGTATACTATACGTAGTGTGAAGCAACTAATTTTTTTTATTATTACAGTACAGCCCCGGTTAACCGAACTAAAAGGAGGGAAGCTGTTTCAGATAACGATTTTTTTCGGTTAAACTACACTGAAGAGCCAGAAAAACTGGTACACCTTCTTAATATCGTGTCGGGCCCCCATGAGCACGCAGAAGTGACGCAAAACGATGTGGCATGGACTCGACTAATGTCTGAAGGTATCCTGGAGGAAATTCACACCATGAATCCTGCAGGACAGTCAACAAATCCATAGAAGTGCGAGATGGTGGAGATCTCTTCTCAACAACATGTAGCAAAGCATCTCAGATATCTTCAATAATGTTATGTCTGGGGATTTAGGTGGCCAATGGAAGTGTCTAAAGTCAGAAGTGTTCCTGGAGCCACTTGGTAGTAACTCTCGACGCGTGGAGTGTCGCATTGTTCTGCTGAAATTGTCCCAATCCGTCGGAATGCACATGAATGAGTGTAGGTGATCGGGCAGGATGCTTAAGAACCTGTCAGAGTCGTCACCATATCACGCCAACTGCACACGTCCCATACCATCACAGAGGCTCCACCAGATTCAACAGTCCCCTGTTGACATTAGGGTCTATCGATTAATGATGTCGTCTCCATACTCGTGCACGTGCATCCGTCCGATACAGTTGGAAACGAAACCTGGTCTGACGAGTCTCGTCAGACCAGGTAACGTGTTTCCATTCATCAACAGTCCAATGGTAGTGTTGTCGGGCCCAGGAGAGGAATAAAGCTTTGTGCAGCGCAGTCAATAACGGTACACGAGTGGGCCTTCGGCTTTGAGAGCCCATATTAATGACGGTCCGTTGAACAGTTAGCACGCTGACACTTGTAGAAGCCCCTCATTGAAATCCGTGGTAATTTGAGGAAGTATTACACGTCTATCTCGTTTAAGGATTCGCGTCTGACGTCAATGGTCCAGTTCTTTCAAGGTCTTTTTCCGGCCGCACTGATGGCGGAAATTTGATGTTTTATCGGATACCCGATATTCACGGTGCACTCGTGAAATGGTTATACGCGAAAATCCAAATTTCATCGCTACTTCAGAGATGCTATGTCCAATCTCTTGTGCGCTTATTATAACGCCACGTTCACTTAAATCTTGTTAACCTGCCATTGCAGCAGCAGAAACCGATCCAATACATTTGCCAGACATCTGTTGTCTTATATAAGCGTTGCCGACCGCATCGGGTTACGATGATTGGTTGCATACCCCCGTTATTTGCAAACGCACGCCTGTACCAGTTTTTCTGGCTCTTCACTGTATGAACATCTATTACTATTTTGTAACTAATTACAGTATGTAATTCTGAAATGTTTTGAGTGTAAAACGAATTCAGAACTCTCTTTGTAGGCTACACTTATGTTCTTTATTATGGTTAACTCTCCGTTGAGCACAATATTCGGTCCGGCATAAAGCATACGACAGGCACAAAATTGATCCCCGTCCTTCATGGGGATATCGTTACAAAAAAAAAGTAATGTTTTCACGATTAATTTCGTGTAATACAGTACATGTATTTTTTATTTACGATTTCAGAAGCATTTCCGAGTGTAAAACTCGTCCAGCTCCCTCATGTTTCGAGTCCAGGTTTCGGTTAACCGGAGTTTTAGCGTATATATTACAAAAACCAATGTTCAGTAGCTGCCATAATAAGATAAAGAATTTTGTTTTACTTTCATTCTTATTCAACGTTCCCTTTTAGGGATGCTTCAATTTTTGAAACAAAACCAATTTTTCAGGCAGGATTTTTTTAAAAGTAATTTTCCAGTTAGTTGATTTCATGACATGTAGTATTAGTATACAAAATATTATTAAAAAATTGCGACTTGAGCATTAATGGGTTAGCATTAAGGTTGAATATTTTGTAAAATGCACTAGTGGTATGACACTAGATATAGAAAATTTCTAAAAATTCAGGGAAAATGTACAAACATAATTTCATATCATGAAATTTCTAATCAAGTCAACATTTAGGTAGAGAAAATAAAATTGTTACAGGTTATGAAGAGAAATGTCCCACGTCATTAATAAAGACTTAAAAAAAGAAACCACCAATGACAATTTAATCATTTAATTAACAAAATTTTTATGGAATGATTAAACAAAAAGACCTTAATTAGTTCTAAAATTTTATTAATAGTTGAAATATAACATTCAAGAAAAAGAAATCAGATTACACTGATAATATTATCACACAATATTTTGGAGAGAAAAAATGTTTTAAAAATTCAGAAAACATTTAATTTTAATCAACATACATGAACTTAAAAAAACATACAATTCAGAATTTTAATCATTTCTACACTGAGCTCTTAAAAATTTAAAATTCGGCATTTTCCCCTTTCCAATTTAAAAGAATTTTCATTTCATCTGCTACACATAGATTTTTTTTTTTGCTTAGCTACATCTGAAAATCGGAATTCTCTAATGAATACTCTTCAAAGCTTATAAATTTTTGGTAAGACCTATTAACTTTTCACAGCCAACTACATCTAAAGTCATAGGGTTTCATTTATATGATTTCGTAATTGATTCATATTAATAAATTTGTTTACAGAAATGTACAAGTTAAGAACTGCAATACAGTTTATAAAATTCATAAAATATTACATGTTGTAGTTGTACATGAAATGCAAAACTACAACATGTACAGCTTTTTCCCTTATATTCTGTTCTAACTTTTGAAATTTGTAAAGCATAAATCCTAACTATATAATTCAACCAAAATTCTATGAAAGATGCACTAAAAATAGCTTAGATAGTTCTTTTCATATCAAACTGCATAAAGTAAAATACCTACTAATATATCAAACACTATTTAACTCTGATAAATATGATGTAAATTAAAATAAAAACTTTAAAATAAATATTTTGCTTTATAAATACTAAATCAACTTTAATTATAATCTCATTCACCATGTAGCTTCTACATTTTTTTTTGTTGACTTGAGATATTTTCATATTTGCGAAAACAGAAAAATGAATTGATTTTACAAATACGGTGAAGCTTCTTGCAAATTTTTTAAGCCCTTCCTATGACATTTTCATGAGTTAGTTTTCAACTTCATGAGGTTGTACTGAAAGTAATAAAAACTACTTTCCTAATTTTTATTTTTAAATTAAGATGTTACTCAACTGAGGATCCTCTATCCAATTTGGGGCAGGAAGAACTAAGAGAAAATTAAATACAAGATCTGATTTCACAATGTAAAATGAATTACTCTTTTCATAAAAGTGCTGTTAGTGAAATTAAATGTAAAATAAGGTTTTTGCTTTTATGATAATATAAAATTTAGGAGATTTGAATACAACTGATGCAAAACAAGTTTACATACAATGAAAATATTGCACATAGTATAGGGAAAGAAACAGGGGAAAGTAGAATAAGGCACATATGTTAGTTTTGGAAAACATTTAAGTTCTTGTCAAAAGCCATATAAATACAAATGCTGTACAAACGCATTCATACAGACTTTGAGAGAATTTCAAATCCACTTTTCATCTAGGATTTACACACATGTATATATATATATATACCTGCATACTGTAACTGTTACAGAAAGCAGTGAACAATATCTCCAGGTTTGTTCATGAACATTTTCCGTTTTTAAGGCAGCAACTATATATACCCTAATACAGAATGTTTAATTCATTTTTAAGATGTCAAAATGATTATAATGTATAAAAATTGTCTATTACAATTATTCATATGTATGAATAAAAAAAGACACTTTGTATCGTGAAAAGTGACTAGTGAATGATGATGAGATTATATCTATTACACTCAAGCACAAACCTAATGAATAAATGAAAACTATCATTAGTAAAAAGAAACAAAAAAAGCAGTAAACAGTTTCAGTATCAATTTGATTCAATCTAAAGTTCTTCACATATGTAAAAAACTTCAAACCTTACTTTACATTATATGACTGCCTCTTTCAATACACTCCATTCTAAATTCACAACCATCATTAGCCTTTTGACATAACTCGAAAAATAATACATCTTGAAATGCTATTTTTAATCTTGAAAATTCTCAGCAAGATATGAAAATTTTAAAAACTACCACAAAGTTTAATCCAGATCAGACTAGATTTTTTTTATAAAAAGAAATTTATGAGAAAAAAGGCAACACTTCAAAGGTATAGGTTAAAGGAATAGTAATCTGAAAATTTATTAAAAAGCCTGAATATTCAAAATTCATTGAAAGGAAAACTAAAATACACTGTTATTTATACCCCTTAAACAATCCAATGCTTATAATATTAATATCAATTATAATTAACCTTTTATCAGCACACGATATAACACTTTTAGAATTAAAATCAAAGGGGCAGCCGGGCATTTAACCAAAACTGTATCTTTCACAAATTAACTAAAACTCTTTGTACAATTTGTGTATGTGTTTTGGACAATTAATTTAAGAAAATTGTTTTACGAAATATAACTACAGGTAGTTTCCGAGTTCTGAAGGTAAGAGTTCCAAGCATTTCATTATACACCTTCATGAAACAGTTGTAAATACAAACCAATTAATTAATATAATAGTAGCCAATTAATTAATATTCAGGCAAAATTGTTTCAGCAATCAAACAGCCCAGTTAAAATTATAACATCAATGAAAATGCAAATAGAAACAATTTCTGTATGGTATTAAAAAAAATTAACAGAAGCACTGCATGCAGAGCTAAATCTGGGAATCCAAACCCAGAATCCCATGACTCTCAAAATCTAATCACTCTAACTGCCTGATGTTGAATTTCCATAGAAAATAGCATAGTGAAGCTCACTAAAGTTGTTGACTTGGCAAAAATGAGGGGAATTCCCATTTAGAAAGCTTAAAAGCTGTGACCATGCTTCTCACAATTTCTTTTATGTTTAGAGCATTTTGCAGTGATCCAAATAGCTTTGTGCTCAATATACTAAGAATGAACAATGGCTTGGACTTACATAAAATACATTCTTAATATTTTAACCTTTTATCTATTTCTAATAATACACCAAGACCAGACAAAAACTGATTTTGGATTTCAATGACTGACATTTTTAAAATGTGTGTTTACTTAACAAAACTTCATCTTTTACATTATATTATATATGCCATATGTATATTACATATATAATTTCTCAAACAATATTATTTGAATTGATAATGTGATAAGAATGAATCAGGAAGAAAGGAAGCACTAATTTCCAGAGATGAAACAAAATTTACATTAAGTAGTAGGTAACTTCGTTTCAAAGGATACATTTATGAAGCAAAATGTAATATATTGTTTTGTACACTTCTGACAAGAATTCATAAAGCTTGTATTTAAATCAATCCCTCCCCGCATTCAACACAGTTCTTCAGGTTTAAGTCCCTGTAGCCTAAAAGTTAATGGGGGGGGATTTGTCCCCCATATAAAAATCATTCTGTTAACATTTATTTTTTGCACTACATGCAAGAATATTTCTCTTACTTTTTTTCGGTTTCTAAACTTGTCTTACAAATGTTCTTTTACAGTTTTAAATCTGGCTGCCAATTTTTTTTCTTAAATTGCTAATTAGATATAACATTTGCAAGCATGTTCAGGTACGGTTGAATGAAGAAAATTGTTATTTATGTGCAAGGATTTATTAGTATAATACAATTCAATGCTGTAATAGTTCTAAATAAACACATTATCTTGCGAAAATTCACAGGATGCAGCAGAAAATAGACTTACTTTCTACCCACAGAAACTGCGGGATAAGCAGTCAGAGGGTTAAAGACTCACCCTGAATTAGAATGCACTTACAGAATATTCTACTGTTAACAATTAGATACATCAGCTTATTCGACAATTCCAGCCATAGAGCTACAGAGGATTACTAGAACAAGACTTTTTAAAAAAGAAATGGATTCATTGAGAAAAGACATAAAACATTCTTAGATGCTTTGAACTACATTTACATATTTTCAAATTTAATTGCAAGGAGTGATACATAAAAATAGAACTTATACTTTACAGTTATACATTACTGAAAAAAGGCAAAACTGGGAAGTATTGAAGGCATTTAAAACCATTCTAAAGAAACAGTTTCAGGGAGGATTGCATAGGTGGCGACTAGACCAACTCTCCATTTTTGTAGAAAACTATTTTTTAAATTCTATATTTTAAGCTAAATAAATAGGGGGAAAAGCTGATGAAAATATTCAGACAGGCTATTTTAAGGATATGTTACAAAAATACATTCTGAATGAGACAAAATTACTTTTTTACAAACAAAAGATCTTTTATTGCATAAAGAGGGAAAAATCACTTGATCAGAGAGACCATGTAATAAAGATCAATTGTAGTTGTTATAAAATTTAAAAGTTGCCATTGAGTAGTGCAAGATTTTCTGTTTGAGAAATGCTTCAAAATTTCTTTTTGCAGACTAGGAGCAGTTCTTTTGCACAAAAGACATACTTTTATTTGAAGCAGGTTCCAATGATAAACCAGACTTAACTTTTGGTCACGTTTTGTGCAATTCCAAAATTTTTATTCAATCAATGAAAGTGCAAAAATTGAAGATGGTCAGTTATCTTGAGATATGATTTCATGATGTATATATTTAAACATAATCTCATCCAATGAACCCCTTCAACTGGAAGTAATTGTAATGCCTTCTTATTCTTCATCCCTGAAAACACTGAAGAAAATGAACACATATACAAATGGCCCATAGATATTTGTGATTTCAGTATGTTTAACACCACAAAGCATCATTAGAAATGTCTGGCAATGAATTAAATAAATAACAAAAATTACACTTAACCACTTATTAATGTATTAAAAATAATGAACATGAAGTTTCTTAGTGTTTTTCAGACGCATGGATTAAAAAAGATAACGAGATATTTTCTCATATGATACATAGTTAAAACCATTCAGAAGAGACAATAAAATTACCACTGGTCTATTTCCCTTAACCTTTACCTTTTCAGTTTTTCACCCCCTCCCCCAATTTTCAAATACATCCGAAGCACAAGAGAACAGGGAAAAGACAATTTTTGCATTCATTGAGCAATTTTAAGGAGACAAATCTACTTGATTTCCCCACTTTTATCAAGTAAGCTTAATACCATGTAGCAATCACCAGCGAGCTTCATACATATGTGAATACAGTTCACAAAGATTTTTGCTTCAGACAACAGTTCAAACATCACAGAAAAATAAAAAATACTGCATTAATATTTAATTCAAATACTGATTTATGCCATGCAAGCATACTGCCAGCAAATCCAAAGAAAAATAATTAAGTAAAAAATTACATTAGAAAAATCTGTACAAAAAGTATAAAATACTAGCACAAGCAATTTGTCAATCTTAAAGATAAGTGTTTATCCATGACGGTTAAAACACTGTAATTGTTAAAATAATAGTATATAAAAGCTTAATATTTGCCACTATAATTAACATTAGTATACAGCAAGGTCCTGTACAATCTGTTTTCAAAAATAGATTATGTATTTACAAGACCATGTTTCAGAAAATGGCAGACAATTTATAATTCTGTGCATGTATTTACATTTTTTGTACACATATGAAGAAAAAAAGTCTTATACATCAATAGCCGCATTTTCCTTTTTCTTGTCATATTCATCAATATACCACTGTTGATTCAAATATATAAACTTGAGCATGAGCTTATAAATAGTATTCCTAGCTTTGATTTCTACATACATGGCTAAAAAGAAGGCAAGAAAAAATAATGCTCCACAAATTAAAGTTATAATTTCTGACTGGGTTAGTTCCAAATGGGTAATTTCAGCCTTGGCACCCCGATGTTGTTTGAAACACATTACTGTAACAACAGCACAGCCAATCATAATTAAAACTGATATAAGGAAGACTGTGTGTAATATTTTATCTTGCCAGGAACAATGAGGAAATTGCCAGTGTCCAACCTAAAATGATGCAGAAATAAATATTATTCTTCAACTAATTCACTATTATCTAAAAACAAAAAAAGAATGTTACAATTTATTGACTTACCTTAAATTTCTTATGCCAATGAAATTGATACTTGCACAACTCACAGGTTGGAGGTTTTCTAGATCGCTTATTGCAAATTTCAAGCCATTTCTGCAACAAATCAAATAAAAGTTTAATTTTGATGTAAAATTATAAACCAATTATACTTTCAGACCTGCCAACCTCCAAATTTGAAAAAGAGGGAGACATTTTCACTTATACATACATGATCACAAATGCGCAGCAGGGCCAACATTTACTTTATTTAACTCGTGTGCAAATAAGGTGGAAGGGGCCTAATGAGACAATCTTTTATTTTGGCTATATTTTTCTCAAAATTTTATCTTTTTACAAAATAAATAAAATATTGATTTTTAAAAATTGCTTAGCTGGGTTTTAAAATAATCTGATCAGTTTTTTAAAATACACCTTTTTTAGTCCTCACTCTTCCATACATATTTTATATCTAGACAGCATTACCAATATAAATTGACTTACCTACATTTTTTTGTATTTCAGAGCTTTAACTTACGGATTCACATTTCTTCATATATATTTCTTAATTATAGCTTTTTTCATATTTACATTTGAGTTCTACTTACAAATAAGTCCTATTCACAAATTACATGATAATGTACTTTTACTCCTTTAAAGAAGAAGTAGTTCAGATTTTGCCGGAAGCAATTGAAAACTCAAACATGTAAATGGTACAAAATGCATATGATTTATCTTTTTTCGAAGCGATAATAAACGAATATTCCTCGGAATAGGCCTTGGTAAATTCAGTCTGGTATTTCTTTTTAAATTCTTTCGATAACATCAGATCTGGACTAGTGGAAAAAGAAATGCATGCACAAAAAAAAATATATTTCAGCGATACCCCTAACATGACAAAATAGGCAGAAGAGATAAACAAATTCTCCCCTAGCGTAGTAAACAGTCAAAGCAGTGCATGCGGCGAAAACCCATGGCGATAGTCACTAGTCAACAAGCTTGGACATGATACAGTGGCAAAGAGCTAATGAAAAATCCGTAGGAGAATGATGTCACGCATTTGAAATGTGGTCGCTCCTCGATAATACTAAAAAGTGGGAGGGATGTTAAAAAGCTGGAGACTCCCGCTCAAAGCGAGAGTTGGCAGGTCTGTACTTTACATAAATAAATTTGTGTAACTTGAATGTACTAAAAATCGAGGAATTAATAGAAAGAAGTATCCAGTTTATACATTTTTGTAGAAATATGAATTAACATTATTTAATTCAATTTGGAATAAGAAATGCAAATTTTTACAACACTAAGAGTCCCCAAAACCTTTCATTGAAATGAAATTTTAAGTAACTGACAGTTCATTGGAAAAAAGGAATTTGGGTTATTGGCAGAATTATTAGTTTCTGGAGTCAACTTTAATATTAATGAATGATATTAGTCACTTTATAGAGTAAAAATAATAAAAAAATTCCCAATAAAGAAATTTGAAAGGGGGGGGGGGGAAAGGCAGCCGAGACCATTTAATTGCATTGCCAAATCTTAAAAATTATACAAAAATTCCTCAATGACATTAAGGGGTCATTTTCAAAATTCGGTGCCATTTGCTGTCCATCTGCAAGATATTTTTTTACAATGTATAAGAAAATTTAAATGATTTTTTTTAACATGGTTTTTATCAGATAGTTGCCAGTGGAGAAACAATAAAGCTAAAAAATATTATTTAATAAAAAAGTTTTTTTTAAAAGAAATGAGTTCAGAGGAAACTGAAATACATCTGTCCGAATCATAGAACATAAAATGTGTTATGCAGAATTACTTTCCAAAAAACAAATTTCTACTACAACATACTTTAATATTGTGAAATATACTTTAAATTACATTATAGAAAAGGTTTTTATAAGCTTTTAAGAACAATACAAGATTTTACTAATTAAAATATCTGTCCAGACATTGATGTCATGTCTGTTACCATACATTATTTTCAACTTTTTAAGCAACAAAATTGAAATTTGGGAATGGTAATACCTGTTTACTGGTGGAGCAAGGCTGTAAAAGAAATACAAACAGCCATCTTGAATTTTTGGTGTTTGACTGAAGAAGCCTTTTTGTGGAAAGTATTTTTATTGCATGTCATGTCTGTTACCTTAATTAGTTATACAAAATATATTTATTTGTTCATTCAATTGAATAATTTAGGTTATTAGGTTTTTAGTCTAAATTAATGTCTATTTTCATGTTCTTATGGAATTATTTATATTCATGAATTTTTCTTTAAAATGTCAGGTCTGTTACTGTAATAAGTAACAGACATGACATGTTACAAGGTTTGAAATAGGGTTCAATTTTTGAGGATCTTAAACTATTTAATCCAAATTTTAATGGGGTTTTTTTTTTTTGGGGAGGGGGGGGGGGGGTTAGACTTGATTTAGGTTCTTTAATCGTTTTAAAAACTTTTTGTATATTTTCTAGTAATCACTTTTTTTAGTCATATATTCTAATTACTGTAATCTTTACAATGCTATCAAATCATTTGCTTTATTTAAACATATAAGTACATTGCATAAATCTGCACAGCTTTGGACTAAGGGTTTTGAAGATTTCTAAATTTTGCTGATTTTATATCATTATTTTGTATACATATCATAAAGCCTCATCAGAATAGTTATGCCTTTATGCAATATTTACTTTATGAATATTAAATACTGATAAAATGAACAAATTTAATAAAATGCCAATAATACTTAAAAAACCAATATATAACTGATTAATTATAGCTATTACAATTTATTACTGAAAATTGCTATAAATGATGTATAAAATCATTATATGATTATTTTTTATTTGTTTCTTTCTAAGATTATGGCATTGACACCAGCTGAAAACAAAAATGCTACAGAGAGCGACGTCGATTGAATGCTGAAAAGGAGGAGGAAAATAAAAGAAAAGATTGTGAAAGAGGAAAAAAAGGGTTCCTATAAAGGAGATACCTGTTCGTGTCCAGAGAGCCCAAAAGAAATATTGGAGATCTACACAAAGAAAATGTCATCAAAATAAAGCATGAAAAATTGTAGATTCTGCCACGCCATGCACAAAACCTGATGTAAATCTACAAAGTTCCTCTAAAAAAGCGGGAAGAAAACGAGTTCTTCGAAATAGATCTAAAATCGTTAGAGAAAACATCCAGTTAAGAAATGAAATCAAGAAATTAAAGTTTAAGACTGATATGCACAGAAAAAGATGGAGTAGAGCTAAATTAAAGGCTGAAGAAAATGTTATTAGTAATAGTCCCAAGATTAAAAGCCAGGTGTTCTTTAAATGAGTGTAATTCAATCTTAATAACAGACAAGACAAACAAAAATATACAAAAAAATAAACAATTATTTTTAAATGCAAGAGACATTACTATATAGACAAAAGGACTCTATAGTTATATAATATATCACTTTGCATTATTTTGCGCTGAACTCTTTTCAAAGAAAATGTCCGGTAACAGACATGACAATTTTCACCATGTCCGATTTTTAAAAAATCAATTAAAAATAAATAAAAGAAATGTATGAATAATACTCAAATAATATACAGAAACAATGTATGTTTTATAATATGAAAAAAAAAATTACTTATTTATTGAAATTTTATTTTTGCTTCTTCAATTTCCAAATGACACCAAATTTTGAAAATGACCCTAAGACTTCTCACGTCCACAACATTCGGACAAGATCACAAGGCTGATAAAAATATTTATAAAAAGGAGATGATCATATACTTTTTACAGAAAGGCATGTAACGTAAAGACAAACAAGGTACAACAAGTAAGCACTTAACAAGGCACAGTCCCAAATTCTAAAATGAGCATCAGTGCAATTTACAGCATCAACCACTTTTTTTTCAGTGTTTGGTGCAGCTAACCTTTTGATTCATTAACTGAGGTTTAAACTTAAAAGTGATAAGATTCTCCCATTCTTGTATTTAAAAATTTCCAATCAGGTGTTCAAAGTTTAGAAAACTCTGTAGAAGGAAGTTACTCTGCAATGGTGCATGCTATATCTGAAATTCCAGAGATTTCCATATCTTGGGTTTGACACCAAATTTAGTGAGATTATAAATATAAAATGATTCATTCTCCCTTCCACCATTAAACAATTGAAAAATCTCTCAATATATAACACTTTTTATGTGGATACAAAATCGGACTGAACTTGTTGATCCCTATTTGGCAACAATTTGGATTTGTTTATTTATATGAATTGGCAGAAAGTCTGAGACAAACCTTTATTCCAATCATTATGTTTTAGTTATATTAACGTTTCGTTTTGAAGCAACACGAGGTCTAATTTGGGACAGACCTCGTAATTTTAAACCACAGTCAGATGACGAGGACGACACCTGAGCTGGCACTCTCCTCTCCAAACTTCCTCCACATGCTGGTGGGGCAGCTCTCTCCCTGCCGGTTCTCTACCGGCCTTACACCCTTCTTGGGTAGGCCGGGCCAGTGTGGGTATTTTTGCACCACACCAGCAGGAGGACATTTGGGCCCCGTATGTATGATTTAACATGCAATAGGCCCCCATACACGGCCAGACATTCAGTGGAATCAGGTTTCGAACATGGAACACTCAGGGCCTGAGGACAAGACCTTATCACTGAGCCACAGCGGCCTCCCAATCATTACGATTGTATAGTCTTCAATTTGAAATTTTGTTCTCAAATTTTTTAGATAGATTCTTTATAGGAAATCTACCTATTGCAATGGTTTTCATGCTATGACTTCCAGAAAATTTCTGCAAATCCTCACTGATCATGACCCCTAGAACCCAAAACCATCCCTCATTCCAAAGTTTATATTATAACACTTTGCCTATGTTATCTTGTGAACTGGATAACTGGAGTAATTTTGATTTCATTTTAATCGGTGTGGGATATGTTGTAAAGATGGTGAAAATCTTGGCTGAATTTGTAAATGGGCTATCCAGCTAAAAGGGTGTGGAAATAGTGGGGGCTAAAATTTTCATTTCCCCATAATTCCCTTACAATTAAAGAAAAAAAATTCAAATTAGGAGAATTATTGCATTATCATTACGAACCATTTTTGTATATAAAATTTTTTGATATCTGCAATTGCTTAGAAGTTATGAGCTGAAATGTGATTTTCCACCTTCCCCCCAACTTAACCCTCAGCATACGACTCGATTTTGATACATTCAGGTTCCGAAATACATTATAATTCAGGGCATTTTTAACGGGATTCAATTAAATTACGGGGCATTAAGAACACAAATGATAATGAAAGACTAGTAGCACCATCTTAGATGCAAACCAAAACGTGAAATAATGACTATTGCAATATTTTTAGCCTACACAGAGAAAAAGTGGGATCTATATTGAAAATATGGGAAATATACCTATGCACACTATTTTTACACGGCCCGTATTAGGAGATGGATTTCGCATCCCATAGAAATTGCAGGAGCTGTAAAGGAGGGTTAAAGTACCTTTCCACCTACACACGTTACCCCTTGTTGAAAAAGCTCTCATCATTTGCAGTCTCTTCCACCCTCTTTCATTCTTGCAGCTATAATCCTCAGAGCGCAAAATGTTCTTTTCCTTATATCCACGGACTAAAGGAATCTACCTTTGCCTTCTGACTTACCAACAGGGGTCCCCCCCCCCCAATTCGAGACAAAGCAGCATAATAGCAAGCATACATCCCAAACCTCTTTTCTAAACATAAACCATCTGAGGAAACAAAAATTTTTTGAGTTAGATAGTTTGAACAAAATGAGTTTAAGTTTTACAGTTTTGATTAGACAAATAAATGAATGTCTCCTTAATATATCCTTTTTTAGATAAAAGGTTGTGAAATGGGTTAATTCATCTCTAGACAACTCGAATTTTCCGAGTTTTAAAAACAAATGTCGACCCTGAGAAAAATTATCTTTCTTGACTAAACTATAGCTGGAGTGAGTGTGCATGCATGTGGGGAAGCTTTCTGAGCAACATTTTGTTTAAAAAAGTGCATGTTTAAGATTTTGGTAAATAAAGTTAAATTTTGAAAAAGGCTATATTATCAATTTTAAAAAGTAAATAATTTCTTTTGTTTAATTTGCAATAGTTAATATGAACATGTTTCAAGCCCCTTTTTTCTCTAATTTTTCATTTTTTAGCTAGAAGGTTGTGAAATGGGTTACATCATCTGTCAACAACTCAAATTTTCTGAGGTTTAAAATAGAAATGAACACTCACAGAAAAAAGTTATATCTTTCCTGACTAAGTAATAATTGAAGTGAGTGTGTATACAATGTCGGGAAGCTTTTCTGAGTAACATTTCATTGAAAAGAGTGCATGTTTAAATTTTGGTATAAAAAGCAAGAAATTTGGAAATTTTTGAGAAAGGCTATCTTATCAATTCTAAAAAGCTAAAAGTTCATAATTATGAGTTTCAATTTTGAATAGTTAATACGAACATGCTTTAAGCCACTTTTCTCCTTAAATTGTCCTTTAGCTAAAAGGTTATAAAATGGATTATATCATCTCTTAATTCGATTTTCTGAGGTTTACCATATAAACAACTACCCAGAGAAGAAAAGTTACAGCTTTCTTGACTAAATAATTATTAGAGTGAGCATGTAAACATGGGGGGGGGAAGCTTTTCTGAGCAAGAAAGCAAACATGCATTCATCGAGAAGAATGCATGTTTAGAAGTTCGGTAGAATGAAATTAGAAAAAATATTGAAGCCAAATGTGTATACCAAGAAGTTTTAAATGACTGATTTCGGATTGATATAAATAATTTTGATTTTTAAACATCTTAAAATTATATATTTTAACATTCAAATTTCTTTCTAACATTTACATATATATATATCTCTGTTATTAAAAATTTTAATTTTAGAAATTGATCAATTCAGTTAATTAAGAAATTGATCTTTTCAGTAATTGATAAAAATTAATGTTAGCAATTCATGCAATTTCAAATAATTAAAATTTACTTTTAGTAATTAATGAGAATAACTTTATTCAGTTCAGCTAACAGCCAATATTAAAATTTTTTAAACTTCTGAAAAACCAAATGCAAAGTGACATCTTGCTCTCAAAATAAAAAGGGAAATTTATCAAGAAGAATAACTTTCTTTTTTCAAAATGCATTTAAGCACAGAGAGGAAGCATTATATAGTAGAAATTTGTTGTTTACGAAATGCAGATAATTTGAACACAACACTAAAAATAAAACAGAACAGAGGTTAAAATATTAAATTGAAAAGATTTTTGAATTATTTTTTGGAAGGAAAAGTTAATATAATTGCTTTATTTTATAAACTTTTAAAACATTTTCTGATGACATCTTTTAAATATATTTCTCTTAGCCCGGGAGCAGAATTATATCCAGTGTTCTGCAACATGACCTCAAACAGTTGGAAATGTTCTGCAGGCAGTTTATTCACATTTGGTGGACCACAATAAAATGCAAAATAGATATAAAAATACTAACTAACCAGTAGAATCTTTATTATTCATTAATGACAAAATATTATATTAAAATTAATTAAAACCAAGGCATACATTCAAAATTTGCAATTCTGTCAATGACTTTTGAAGTCGGATACTGTGACATTAATGGGGAAGTACTGTTCACAAAATGTTAATGAAAATTTGGCCCCTACATTGCGACAATGACCGCTTTCAACAGCTTTCTGACAGATTTATGGCCATGTAGTGCACCATTGGAATAAATAAACATTCTTTTGTCAGTTCCAACTACTGTGTCATCCCCATCAATTGCGGTGGGTCTTTTTTTAGCAATTTGTCGATTGTGCATCCCCACGATTCACGAATTGCTTCCGACACAGGAATAGAAATATTAAATACTATAAATTTCATTAATCTAGGGATCTTTGATTCAAGCTCATTAATAGCCTTTTTTAACAGAGCCTTAATCAGAAAAAATGAAACACTTTTTCTGCACTCTTCAATATTTTTATAAATCCAGTCAATAAAAATAGCATATTTAAAGAACAGAGTTTTGTTTTCTTCTTCTGTGTGTGGTACACATGGAAAAACTGATACGAACATCATAAAATTTGAAAGAACTTCCAATTCTACTTTCTGGTCAGAATTAACATTTTGGAGGAAATCAGATATTCAAAAATACAGAATATTTGTTTGTTTTATGATAATATCTATGTCATCCTCTTTCAAAATAAACCCTATATTGTTCTAATAAGGAATCAATGTAATTTACTATTTTTCGTAGATCTAAGCAAAAGGGAGTAATTTTCAAATTATCACAGGTAGAATGCAGTTTTTTGGAGCTCACAGGAAGGGAAGGAAGGAGAATTCCCCAAAATGTACTTAGTTCAGAAAACATTTCTGATGAAAGTTTTGAATTTTTAAAAAAGCATGATGGCAAAGCTGCTAAGCATTTTTGAAATCCATCCATGCTTTCAGAATTAGCCATCTGTGTTAATTCATACGCAGTGGCAAATCCAGGGGGGGCTATCAGGCTACAGCCCCCCCCCCAAACCAAGCCAGAATTCTTGATTTTATTTAACATCATTACAACTGTTTTTTCTTAATTTCCCTCTTTTTAAAAAATAATAAAAAAGTTTCAACATTACTTTCTGCCTTGACAGGCTCGAAAATTTTCCTACTTGTAGCTTTGACGCTGTCGAAGACATTTTTTGGCAAGTTTTCCCATTGCAATTTTTATTAAATTATCGAAAGTATTGTATTGTTTTTTATGATTTTTATTGTCAGGTGAGTCAAGTCTGTAAAGTTAAAGAGTTTTTGTTTACTTTTATCCTTGAGGTTTGACATTCATCACGATGATACAAAGTTTTGATGACCTCCCCCCCCCCCCCCCGACCCGAATCCTAGATTCGTCACCGTTCATACTTCATGATATGAAGATAAGTTTTCCAATTTTCTATGTGTCTCTCATATTCGAAAGGCAATAAATTAGACTGCTGGACACATTTTGATAATGATGCATAAAGAGCGCCTCACTTTGATTGTTCTGCAGAATATATCGCCCTTTTTTTTTGGTGTGTGCGAGTGTTTTTTTTCTTTCTTCTAAGGATAAAATGTTCTGCAAAGACCGTGTTTGTTCTGCTTCCGGGTAACTTAGGTCTAAATTATATGAACCACCAAACTTTTTACTTTCTCGTATACAAAGAGAAAGTATTGTAATAGTTAAAAAATTCGAACTCAAGATTTTGATGAATCTCCACGTTTTAGACCTTGAGTCTGAAAAACACAATTTTGTAATTATGTCTGTCTGTGAACACGATAACTATTAGAGCTACAGGGATGAAATTTGGTATGTGGTCTTTACACATAATTTGTAGGTTTCTATCAAATTTTGGGCAAAATCTGTCTGTCTGTTTGTTCGTGTTAATGTGAATGCGATAACTCACTAACTTGAATAGCTAGGTGGATAAAATTTGGTACACATGTACATGTAGGTTTGTATAATATTTTGGATCAAATCCGTTGGAGGGTTGACTGTCGGTGTGTATAAATGCATACTTTTGAATGCAATAACTTCTTAAAAAATTACTTAGATAAATGAAATTTTGTATGTGGCCTTCTAACCTTAATTGTAGATTTGTGCTAAATTTTTGTGTCAATCGGTTAAAAAAAAGGCATTCAAATTGCATATTCGGTTGCAATTGCCGACAGTAAACTGCCGCCAAGCGGTTGTTTACAGTATGACTTCCTTTCGTCTTGGTGCAGTCTATGAAGGAAATAGTACGAGCGGCAAACACAATTGTCAGAAATTATGCCCCCCCCCCCTCGAAATTGAAACTTCGTTTTGACATTCTCCAGATGGACGAGATGGAACCAGAGGTGTGGTGAAATCTTGCGTGTTATCTATAATAAAATTTCTTACTCTAAAACGTTAAATAAAATCTTGTTAGTTGTGGTACTCTCAGCGAGCATAAAAATTGCTAAAATACAAAATTTTTATGTGCGTGGAATGCAGGTCAAATACACTGTTTTTTTGAAAAATATCAAGTTTTTATGAATACATAAATTTTATGTTTCATTGTAAATCCCCATTCCTAATTTTTTTTCTCAAAATACCCAGGTTATTTACCCCTAAAATATTTACCTATCCACTGGGTATTTACCCACCCCATTGTATGCGAGAAAGTTTCGGGGAGGCCACTCCCGCTGGTTATTAAATGCCACTTAGTTTCTTTTTATGCTAATTTAGCATAAAAGTGAAATTAATTAAAAATTTCAGCTTAGAGTGGTAAAAATGTAAAATTTGAGAAGTGGCAGTAGATAACTGGACTGTTGCTCTTCTGTTTACCTTAGAACTAATTTAGTCACCGATAAACTAAGTTTTAAATGATATGCCCGAAATGAAATTTTCCTGTTTATTTTACTGATTTTTTGATACTTTGGGTACCTACATCTTTCTTAAATTTCATTCATTGTTTCAAATGTATTTGCAGTGATCATTCTCTACTGAAGAGCATTTGTGGAATTGAAACCATTTAGAAATTTACCCTTTTTTTCTTTTTGTTAAATTCACTTGATTTAAAGAAGGCACCAACTGATCCTTGGTATTATCTTTTAAAAAATATAGTTAGTTGGAAAAGAAATTAACTCCTATTTGAAATTAATGTAATATATAATAAAAGATATTTATAACATTCTTTTTACATTTCCATTCTAAATTTTATTACTGAAATGGTTATTTTTTACAGAACTGCATTAATATCAAAACTTTAACTGTCATGCAATTTGTATGTCATCCTATGTATTTCTGACGTAGTGTCAACAATTGTCTATCCGAATGAAACAAATATTATATCAATGAAATTTATTTTGGTTCCCCAGATATATAAAAAATAAATGTACTGGGACAGTTCCAGTGTTAAACAAGCATAAATCCTAAGTGATTTTGAAAAAAGTACAAATACATACCATCAAACATCCACAATGTATGTACCTTAGAGTACCAGTACAGCGACAAGGCGATATCAAAGGATCTTCAGGCTTGGCAGCAGTATGACAAATTTTGCAGATAGGCATGCTACTGTCTCCAAAACTACTGGCAATACTAAGCTGGGCTGCAGACGCAGAACCTGAAATGTCTGCTCCACTGAAAGTGTGTCGTGCACTAGGTATAAACCAAGCATCATCTAGTCCGTAATGGACATTATTTTCCTGTGAAACATTATCTCCAGGTTCTCCAGCTTCACTCAGAGATTCTATGTCAAAAACTTTGAAATTGACATTAGGATTTAAACTGCTTCTATAAGAGCTTTTATCATCCAATGTTCCATTCTGGTAATTTTTTTCATCTATACCTTCAGAAGTTCCAGGCTCACAATCCAGTAATATACCTGGCATTTGTTGCTGAGAAGAATAACTATTTTTATGAGAAGGTGGGGCAAGGTCGCTCATAGCCATACAACTTAGTAAGGTAGGATCTCGTCTAGAACCTTGTAAAGACATGTTAGTTGTATCACAGTTGGGATTTTCTTCAACATGCTCAGACATAAGAATCTGAGGTTTGAACAAGGTTCGTTGCCAGGATTTTAATAAGTTATTATCTTTTCCCTTTTCATCTTGATTATCTTTATCAGGTGCATTTTTACTTAAAAAATATTCCGATATCGATCTTTTTGACAGAAAACCTTTTCCTTTGGAAGAATCTGGTTCCGGAGGTTTCTGATAAATTTTTATATTCAGCAGTTTCTGCCCCTCAGGAGAAGTGTAATCTGATGCAATGAATGAATATTTACAAGCTTTGGATTTATACAGAGATTTCTTATCATTTATACTTGGAGTGTTCTCAAATGCATTTGGAGCATCTGTAGTTGCATTTGTAGAATACATTGAAGTACTTCCAGGCTCATCTACTGATCTAGACGTTTTGATATTTGCATTCGTACAATCACATAATTGATCAGATGGGCAATTTAATGAATGCATTAATGCCATGTTTAATACAGCATTGTCAGGATTTTGATTGGATGCAATACAACTGTATTCGGGCAGAGCACACATATTGGAGAGGAAGACACGTCTAAAACAGAAGTTCACTCAGTTTGCATTTCAAGGCTAACACAGCCAGTATAAATAAACAATGTCATGAAATATGGTATGCCTGCAAGAGAGATTAATAGAGTTAGAACTTTACACAAAGAAATTACCAGAAATGTGTAATGACATTATGATAGATATGAAATTCACGGCAAATGAGATATTTATTTTATACATCATATAGATATACATAGTGTGCGATCACCATCATATTTTAATTTCAATTATCAGTAATTCCGTCAAAATGTTCATTACAAAAAAATATATATATATATATTATATAAATATAGCTAAATTTTCTAATCAAATAATTTTGTGACTATATTTTCACAATCAAGTATACTGTAATAAATGCTTAAAAGTTATTAAATGATATAAATAAAATAATACAGGAAGGTTTGGTTGGTTAACCTGGAGTTTACGGTGCCCGTGTACTTCGTTCCTCTTAGGATTGCCAAATCTTTGCCGCCAAGAACGGCGATGAGGAACGTTTGTTTTGGTTGCGTCTGGATGTTTTTAACGAGTGACAACCGCACATGGGCACAAATTGATCCTTTCCTCGGTGTTTTGCTTATCTGGCTATATTGCACCACGTTTCGATTGGACTGTTTTGTTCAACTCTTCGATGCAATTGGTCGATAAATTCGAATTTGAATAAAACTTCGTTTGGAATTCTTCGGATGGAATATCGGTTCAGTACGGTGTATGTTATTCTGTGTGTTTCGTTTCTTGATGAATAAGCGAAGCTACGATAATTCCGCTATGCTGAAAGCGAAGCCGCTGATGTTTTTTTAAGTTCAAAAATTTGCCTGGTATACACTTGAAATGCCGCAGGCACTGCATGCTCAATCTCTCGTTTTCAGGTGACGCATGCGCAAGAGAGCAATAAAAAGCGTACTGCACATCCAAAACAGTATTTGGCAACGGCTAATGGAATGGCGCCAAGAAGAATTGGCGAGAAGCACGCCGGCACCGTAAACTCCAGGTTTACCGTTTGGTTTACAAAACAAGTTTCCTATATAACAAATTTTCATAGAAAATATGAAAATGCTCTGTAAGTTAAAAGACTGTATTTATTAATGATAAAAACTGAGATTATCAAAAAAGCTGAATGGTTAGATATGAAATAAATTACTAACAACTCACATTACAATTATATTGCTTTAAAACTTGTACCTATTCAGTAAGTTCACTAATGGAACACTCTGAGAAAAAGAATATAACCACTGAACATTCGTAGTTTTTCATCATAAAAATATATAATTTCAAGACTAATGTAACCTCATAACTATAAATAAACAATAAAATATTTAAACTAACAACAAACTGGTATGTTTTCCAACTCCTTTTCCACATAAAACTTTAATTGTTTTTAATAGTTTTAAAATAGTCAACATTTTGATGTTCTAAAGCTGTAGCTTTTGCAGATTTCAACTTTCAGTTCAGGCACTTGCTTGTACTACATTAAAAGCTTAACTAACCGGCATGCTTGGGAACCGCCGATTTCCGGATACCTGAATAGTCCGGATAGTTGAGTGTGACGGGAAAAATGGGGGGGGGGCCCAAATTGTAGCCTCTTTTTTTAAAGATTTTTTCGGCCAAATAAGTTGTTTTTATCTGTTTGAAATGTGAATTAAATATAATTTTTAAGAATACTTCTGTATCTTCCCTCACATTGTATTTATAAAACATATTACGAAGATTTTAATTTAACATTGATGATGAAAAAAAAATATAATCTGTAGCCGAATTTTTACCATAATTATATAGATTGTGAAAATATAAACATATAAAAATAGCCGACGAAACTGAAAAATATTCTACTCAGCAAGCATAATAAAACTCTTTTAAGTGATCATAAACAAATCCCAGATTGAATATTAATTATCTAACTAATTATCTTTTAAAAAATCGTAAGGGTTATTGCGCAATACGCTGGCCTCCAATTCTTCCAAACGTGATATTACGTAATCGGAATCAACATCTGCCGGTATTCGGAGAGTAAATAAATAAAGGAAAAGCTAGAGACTTGCCAATCTGGAGTAACCCCCATGAGTTTTTTTTACAGATTCTGTCCCTTTCCTTTTTTTTGGTTGCCGATTTCGTTTTTAGGTCTCGTTTTTCGGCGAAAGGTGAGGACCTTTTATTATTATTTTTATTTGGTTCTCAGTTTTGCTGTTGACCCCCCCCCCATAAAACAAATCTGTATATGTCACAGTACTGTATATTGCTTTTTTTCCCCTTCTAAGCTCCTCCATGCGTAGCGGACGTTGCATTCCAGAAATAAGTTGTCCGCGTGAATGGAACAGCGCGGGCGGGTGCACGGATATAAAATTTTTAGAAAAACTAATTTTCTAATTTTTCCGGTTAGTTGAGCTTTCCGGATACTTGAATGCCGGATAGTCGAGAATTTACTGTACTTGTTTTTATATTTACGAATTAAGTACAGAGAACATTTTTTAAAAGTTTGTTCATTTTCACAGCAGTTTCGTTTTAACAGCTGCAGTTCAATAGCTTAAGGAACTATATTGTAACATGTACCCTATATACCTAGCATATGGAACAATTATAATCAAGGGAATTGTAAGTTATTTAATTATAATAATATAATTAACATCTCAGCACAACTAACTGCATTTTTTATTCACACAAACAGAATGAAATATAAGTAACTAGTCAACTTTTACCTTATTTAGTTTTTTTTATATTTAAAAAAATTAATCTGCCTTCATATTACATACGAAAAGGATGAGAAGACAAAAAAATTGAACAGTGGAGAAGAAATAAAGAGTACGTTGAAAAGAGTTGTAAGAAGAGAATGCTATAATGAAAGGTTTACTATAATATTTAAGGTATTTTTTTCTGTTTGAAAACCATTGCTTAAATATATATATATTTTTACACTAATAAAAAAAATTACATTGTTACTTCATTGATTGCTTTGCAAGGTTTTTTCCCCCCTCTAATAAACAGAGGGTTTTTTTTTTAAAAAAAAAAAACTTCCCACACTAATCAGTTCCTCTGCATCTATGTTCAAGACAAAGGGCACAACCATGTACTAAAACAAACTCAAGTAAAAAAAAAAATGTGAAATTAGAAGAACTTGGTAGTATTTAACTAATATTTGAAACTATAAGTTTTAAAGGAAAGGCAAAGGTTTTGGTTTCATTTTTCTAGAATTCCAAGGAAAATGTAGCCATGCAGTTAAATTTTTGAAAAATCATAACACAGAAATATCTTTTTATGTTTAGATTAGAATTAATGTACCTAATAAGTTATCAAACAAGGATATTAAATTAAAAATAATTCACTTAAATATCTTGTACAGTTAATGTGCAAGAAGGTTTTAAATTCCAACTTAGCCCAAAACACGATTACACTTGCAGCACTTTCACCTTAAAATTGACATATGCACATCAAGATTACACATTTTTGTGATGAATCAAGTTATCTAATAATATCCTATAAAATTCAAATATGGGATCATTCAGAAATTTCAGTTGAATAATATCCAAAGTATAGAAAGAAATTTAGAGATTAGCAATGCAACACTGAAAAGTTCAATTACCAAATATGTACAGATATTTAATACAAGTTTTAATCAAACGGTAACAATTTTTCTGGTAAGTTCCTATCTGCTATACTGGATCTTAATTTTTACTACAGAGAGAGCTAGAAATTAGAAAGACACCCACTTCAACATTTTGAAACAGAAGTTGCTGATGAAAAACTAAGCAATTGTATAAATAGGTGAAATGACCCAAGATTAATAATTTATTTAATCATTAAAAGTAAGAATTTTCAGGTTTTGTGTTCTTGAAAGAAAAAAGTAACTAATGAAAATGAATTTAATAATAAAAGCAAAACAAACTTATGCAGGACAAATATTTTGCAAATAAAAATAGTTAGTGAAATTCAGTTTTCAGCTTACCATAAATATTCAATTCCCCAAATGGGCAATGAAATGAAAATTTCGGACATAAACGTGCATCGGCAAAAGTAATCATGATTGTTTTTTTGGATACACAGTGTATTCGATAGCTAATTTGAATTTATAGAAAAACCAGTTGAATTTCAATAATAAATATACATTTGATAAAAGAAAATTACGCATTTTTCACCAGGTTTCTAGTTTCAAAACTTAAGTTACAACCATGAAATAGTAAGTAACTTTAAATTTATCTTAAGGAATCAGAGGAACTTCACGAGTTTTGGAAAAAAAAAAAACAAAAAACAGAGAGAAAGCTTATTTACAATGCACAAATATTTCCAACTCATAAAATTATAAAAATAACGTCACTGCTTTTTACTGTGCGTGTACATGCACGTTACACAATATTTCTTTACAGTTACATTAATGAGTTTTTCATAAGCAAATCAATATTTACCGACTAAACAAAAGGGTTGTTTAGTACGATTCTACAAAACTATTGCACTTATTCATGTTTAGTAAGATGAAATAACTATTAAACTTACTCTCTGAACATCTACTTTTCAAAGTTAAAGCAGGTACACAAAAGTTGGAAATACAAATTAACATATAATTCAGACAAAATACTTCGAAATAAAATAAACATTCACCTTAATTTCATAAACGACTGAATTACCTGTACGCCAGAACTGTCATATTTTGTCCCAGCTGACTCAACTTCAATGCTATGAACATATGTCCTCAATTTCTGAGCACATGAACGCCTTGAAAACGAAACAGCAGAAACACAAGATACTCTAATCCATTGCGCATCGAATTCAAAATATCATGAAACTTTTGCTTAAAAAAAAAAAAGAATTTCCCTTGAAATTTCAATAACAGAAATAAAAATTTAAGAAAACACATGAATATCTGTTTTAAAAAATTAAAAACGTACAATAAATTTCGTAAAAGCAACGTTTTAAGGATATTTTTAAGACAATCGATTTGATATTTCCTTAGAAATGAATGCTAGATTCTGTCACGCTAGAGGCAACATGCTCTTAAAAATAACACCTGACAAAAAATTGTAAAATAGATAAATTGATATAGTGAAAAAAATTAGAAATGAAGTATTTTTTTTATTAGTTTTATCTTAGGTCATGTAACACAACGACAATAATTTTGTTATTCTAGAGCGACAATTATATTATTAGTGAAATTAATATTTTGTTTGGCAATACTTACTGTGTTTATTTTTGCGAGTGTAGTCGTTTGTTTATAAATTCTGCATTTCATTCAATGCGCGCTTATTTTGTTATCGGGAGCTTGATAACATTCCTCTTGTTTGGTATGCTTCTCATTTTAATTTCTTTTTCTTAAAACGATGTATAATTTATTTATTTTAAATTCACGTAATTTTCTTTTGTTTTGCTTTAAAATGTGAAATATTATAATATTTGTCGGCTTTAAAATATATTGTTGGTTGATGTCATGGATTTACTTATAGTTTATTTATGTTGTTATCCGAGTCTCAGTTTCAAGATCTTCTATGTAGTAGATATCCATTACGAGAATTTAATAGCAATCGTCATTTCGTAGATTGTTTTTTCATCTTTTAGAATTTTGTTTTTTAATTCCCTTAGTAGGTAGTTTATAGGCTGTGATACTATAAGGTGTAAAGTTGCAGTTGAATTTATCGTTATGGCTTTTAAATAAAATTACTAGATTATAGTTTTCTAGGAAAAATTATCCAAATAATTAAGCAATTTTATTTGTAAAATTCATGTGACTGCTTTAGGTTGTGAATTTCTATTATTCTCCTAATATGCAAAAAAAAAAAAAAAAGGAAAAAGCTTTTGAATATTTTTAGATTCGTCATAAAATATTTTGTAAATTTTTCATAAGTGTTCAGTATTGTTTCCGTATATTTTAGTTGCTTATTGTCGGCATTTTACAGGAGTGATTGTGTTTGGGATTTATCTGGAATTTCAGGATAATTTTAGATTTACCATCTGTCTCAAATTTTGATTTAGAACAAATATATCATTAAGATGTTGTAATAATTTTAGATTATATCAAACTCAATGAAGAGTCAACCTTCTTGTTGAAATAAATTAGTGAAAATCCAGTAGTTTTGTTAAAATATGTATGTTTGTGCATCACATTAACAACCCACAATTGTTCCGAATTATCTTGGATTTTTATGACATGCTAGTTTTCAGGAGTTGCAATCACCCTTGATTTTATTCAAAATCAAGGTGAGCAGAATAGAGTAATCCAATACACTCTCTTTATTTTTTTTTTTATCTTTACTTCAAGATGAGTTTGATTATCCTGATGGGAAAAAAAAAAAATGTCAGTATGGATTGTATATTCACTTTAGCATTTATGTTGATTCAAATTCTCTATCTGCTCTTATAAGTAAATGGTGACTTATTTGCAATTAACAGAAATCATCCCTACACTCCTTGAAAGCGTAGTCTTAGGTTAAGTACACTTTGAATTTCATTAATTTTTTTTTCCCCTCCAGTATCCTGAATTTTGTTGTTATTTTGAATGCTAATGTAAAGAACGTAAAATGAGAATGGGTATGAAATCAACTAATGGTGTTAACATCATGTCTTTGGATTTTGATTTTTGGCTCAGAAGTAGTACTAGTACATTAGATGAAAAATAAAAAATTTCAGCATATTTGAACCATTTGTGAAGTTATGAATCTTCGAAAATTTCATAATTTTTATACGATTGTAACTCAGAACTATTTGCCATAGAGATCTGAAATCTGTGCCATTTTGTTCGGTTTTTTATCGTGTTTCATAAAATATATAACATGACCAAATTATTTTAAAACAATTTATTTAAAAAAAATCAATTTTAATTTTAAAAAACTCAAAATCAGAATTTTTAATTTTTTGAAAAAAAAATTTTATTTAAGCTCATTTTCATGACAGTATTCCTTTGGTATCATTAAGAAAAGAAAAAAAAAATCATTTTCAATATTTGTATTATAGTCCTGTCAACAAAGGGTTTGAAAAAAAAAACATTAAATCAAACTATTAGCGTACACTCCTTATAGTACAATCACAGGATACACTTATATTTTACTGTATGAATTTTATTATCTACTGATGTTATTTTTATAGTCCAGTCAATGAAGGCCTTAAATATGGGTTACAAAAAAACGTTAAATTATATAGTTTAAAAAATAAATAATATAGGTTAAAGCTAAAACAAAATAAAAGCATGCGTTGGTAGGGAATTTTATGTTCTTTAATTTGTTGTATCAAAAGTAATTTGAAAATTAAATAGTTTTTGAGATATTCGAGAAAAACCAAGAAAGGGGGATGAAATCCAAGATGGTGTCAAACTTTGAGACCCATTATCTGGGAAGCTATTACATCTAGAAGAAAAATAAAAGCATGTATTTGTAGGGAATTTTATGCTCTTTAATTTGTCAAATCAATTGTAATTTGAAAACTGAATAGTTTTCGAGATATTGAAGGAAAACTAAAAAAAGGGGGGTTGAAATCCAGGATGTTAGCATGACCTTCCCCCCTCCATGATCAGGGACTTTTAGTATGTTAATCAGGAGCCCCCACTAACTAGTGCGGTTGGTTAGCTGAAAAAAATTTCACTTCTGTCAGAAAAAATGATCTTTGAGGTATAATTACTACACCATTTACTGAATGTAAAACACTCGAGACCCCAGGTTTTAAGAGTTCCTGTTGGTCAGTAATGACATCATCAAAATGAGGGTCAGTGACATTTTTTTTCTCAAAATTATGTTCTTGTTTTCGGTTATTTATTTTGTGTTCTGTTATATTTTATTGTTATCTGATCCTAAAGGTCAGTTTTTAAGTCAGAAAATGTTACAGAGTCAGTATCCCAATATTCACAATTTCTGCCAGAAGTAAAATATTCATCGGTTTTTACAAGCTAACCAACCGCACCAATTTTCAAAACTATATGATTTAATGTTTTTTCACACCCTTTGTTGACTGGACTATAATATGAATATTGAAAATGAAAATATTTTTTTTTCTTAATGATATCATTGGAATACCATCATGAAATTTGGCATAAATGTTGCTAAAATGAAGTTAAATAAAATTTTTTTTTTCAAAAAAATTAAAAATTCCAGTTTTGAGTTTAAATAAAATTTAATTGAAATATTAAAATAAATTTTTATATTAAATAAATATTTTTATATTAAATAAAAAAATTTTAATAAAATTTAAAAAATAATTCGGTCATGTTATATATTTTATGAGCCACCATAAAAAACTGAACAAAATGACACAATTTTCAGCTCTCTATGTCAAATAGTCTTGAGTTACAATCATTTAAAAATTATAAAATTTTCAAAGATTCATAACTTGGACATAAATGGTTCGAATAATCTGAAAATTTGTATTTTTCATCTTGGAGGTAAGTACAAAAAACAGGCAAAAAATTGTTACAATCTAAAACATTGATGACGAAAGTCATCTTTTTATGGTTGATTTCACATGGAATATGACCTTTTTTATAAATACTAATTACTTTTGAAAAATTATGTTATGGTTTAAAACATGAAAATTAGTTTGGTTTTATCAGTTCACTTGAACAGCATACCATCGTCAATGCTTAAACATTTTCCTCCTAAAAAGATGCTAAAAAATATTTACGTTTTTATAAAAATAAATACAATAAATTTCATTATTTTGTATTTATTTTTCATGCCTGTTAGTACTTTGCTTAATGGGTCTGCAATTAAAACATTACAGATGTATTAAAAATTTTACATATCCATATATTTAAAATATTTTGGTAAAAAAAACCTTCACCGAGTCCGCCAGCCTCAATCACCTGACCGATAAAGACAAGTTTTGTTTCATGTGAAAGCTTATGACATCTAGATATGTCATCAAGGGTCGCCTGCCCCCCACCCACCATTTTCGCACAAAATCGAAAAACTCTTTCCCAGTGTACCTTCTGTATGGGGGAAAACCTTTGGACAGTTCGCCAGCAACAACCACCGACAGATTTCGACAATTTTTTTTTTTTTTAACTGAAAGGTTATGACTTCTAGATATTTCATCATGGGTCGCCTGCCCCCAACCCCCCCACTTTTGAACGAAATAGAAAAAACATTTCTCCACCATTCATTCTCTATATGTTTTTATAGACGTCATAAGCTTTCATATGAAACAAAAATTGTCGAAATCGGTCAGGTGGTTGAGGCTGGCGAACTGTCCAACGGTTTTTTCCCCCATAGAAAAAATTCTTCACCGATTCCGCCAGCCTCAACCATCCGACCGATTTATGATCTGATGCTTTGGGAGTCCCTGAGCATATATGAGAAATATGACCCTGGGGTTACCAGTTCTGTCCTTTTAACTTTTAGTAGACATTTGTGATATTTGACCAGAAGAAGCTGTAACATTTTCTTTATTTTCTAAGAAAGTGTCTGACTCTGAAGAGAAGAAGATTGCAGCATCCTTATTGTAATGCAAAGCTAATGAATAATCACTTCCCAGTGGTGTCCTCATTTTCCCTATTTTAAATCATAGCCCAAAAGTGTAAGAACTGGTTGGAGCGAAGTCAGGGTTGTCTTTCCATTTGTTGAACCTCAATGGAGCCTGGTTGAAAAACAATCCTCAGGCCTCGGAAGAAGATTTCGGGTTCAAAGAAATGAAAACTGTTTTCAAGAACTTAAAAGTAGGGATGTAACGAATAGTGATATTATTTGGCCAAATTTCAGACCGAATACCAAATATTCGTCTGCCGAATACCTACTTAAAAAAAATATTTTACTTTTGATTTTAAATAAACTACTGCTCAAATTTTAAATGAAAAAATTGCTTTTTTATTATTTGCATATTTAAAAAAATATTAACACCTTGATGCATTTTTTGTAATATTCTAAATATCTTAATTCCAATAATAAAATGTGAGAAACCCTCTTCATTTTGGGCTTGCTAAACAGAAGTAAAAAAGTCATCATTGCAGAGCATGGCAATGACAAACGCAAAAGAAAATTCAGTGGATAAATTAAAGTTATTAGAAGTAAATTCCTATTTTTATAAAAATTTCTAATAGCTAGGATAGAATGTCTACTTATTTGGTGGAAAAAAGGGAAAAATTTCCAAGATTTGCAAACTTAGCAAGAATATCTTTCAGCTCCTGGAAGCACAGTATGTAGTGAGCACTTATTTTCTGAAGCTCGTAATATATATGTATGTAACCAAACAGAACAGACTTCTCCCTGAAAATGCTGAACAATTATTGTTCTTGCATCATAATTTCAGGCTTTAAAGTGATAAATGATACGTAACATTATTAAATACACTTATGTACAATGCATTTTAAAATTGGGTTAATGTTAGGGCATTTTTTAACAAATGTACTGAATAGTAATTCTGCAATATTCTTTATTAAATACATTAAAAAAAAAATTATTACCCTCGATACATTTGGCCAAATATTTGGCAAAAGGGCTGAATAGGCCGAATACTTGCTAAATATTCATTACATCCCTACCTAAAAGTAGTAAATGACACAGCCTAATGAGGGGTAAAACTAATGGAAGATTTCAGTCAATCGATAACCAAAAATGAACAGACTCAAAATCTACTTCAGTCTGTAGAAGAAAGTAGGGGGGGGGGGAAACTCCTTGTTTTAAGAAGTCAGTTTTAAATGAAATTTAAAGTAGTTAAAGTGATGATATGAGATTATTTGACAGTTAGTGGGATTTTTAAGAGCCATTATTTTGAAAATCAGACAAAAAAGTGAAATTTTGACAGTTGTATTTTTTGATTGGCTCGATTTTTTTTTTATGTTAAAGTATGTCTTGGGAAATGAATACTGTTCAAGTTTGAGATCCTAAAAAAATTTTCCCTCCCCTGTAGAAAATGTCAAAGTTCAAGGTCGTGCATTGCATTTTTCATTAAAAGTTAAATGCGAGTATGTTTGAAATGCTCTATCTAAGAAAAGCAACAGCATCCCAAACTTTTGTTTCGCGCTATTAGTATACTACTGCCTACTTATAGACATGCACTTGTTTCCATGGGGCATTGTTGCTTTTCAGTGTTATGTTGTAACGAAGTTAGTGAAAAATACAGTTTTTGCCGTTTTTCTGCCCTTATTATCTTGGTTAAGCAACAGTACCCCAATATTTTTTTTACTGAATATGAAAGTTCACTATTAGGGCAAGCTATGTGACCTAGCACTTTACTGGGATATTGATGTTGTTAGCAGATATAACCATTGAAATTTTCAAAAAATGCAAAATCCACAACTTTATATTTAGGCCTATCTCAAAAAAGCACCATCGCCAAAAAAGACAAAGTGTACCATCTTGTAGCTAAATATATGTACTAATACATGGAAAAGAAAAAACAATGGGGTCTCATGCCATTTTCAAGAAAAAAATTACCGAAGTTGCATGTGACTGCAATGTCAGTGTTTTTTTTTTTTTCCCCCCCCCTTTTCAGACAGTGAAGCCGGGTCTTCCCATTGAGAATAAACCAAAATGATATTTTTTATAAGAACTGTATCTGTAATTGTAACACATAATTATAAAAGAAAAAAACAATGAAGCATCATCCTATTTTTAAAAAAAATTAAAAAAAAAACACCCATGGTTTTCTAAGTAATGAATTTATATAAATTACTGTAAAAAAATGAGCAATAAAGCAAAAAAAAACACATTCTGTAAATTAACGCTTATTATTTATTCATTTCTTCATGTAATTTGGTTCAGAGAGAGAAAAATCCAGCTTTTAATGGGGAAGGGGCACTTATTTTACACAACATTTCTTCACCCTTGTACCAGTAATGATCTTTTTTCAACAGTTTATAAATATTTTTGCCACGTCTTTTCATACACTTCACCTTCATATCGCTGTTTTCGATATAAGTTGCATTGACCTTTGTTTGCCATTAGTGATCCAAATGATGTTGGTTTTCGTCAGATGTGTGAAAATTACAATGATCATAGTGCATCATAATTCTGTCCAGGTACATGGAAATTTTTGAATTATTAAATTTTATAAAACAGAAAGTTTTAAGAATTGAAAATGAAGACTTCCAGATTGAACTATTGTATGATTTACAGTGCATTCATAATGCATTACTTAATTGGATGAAGAATACAATTTGCGATGTGCAACAAACAAATTCTAAAAATATTTGCAGTGAGTAAATAAACTTTCAAAACTGCATTATGGATAAAAGATTGGGCACAGAAGATTATTCCAATAAAATTTCCAGAATCTCAGAGGAAATATTTTGGTAAAAAGGGTATGAGTCTACATATTGATGTATTGATTTTTAAAAGTGATGATACATTATAAAAACAAGTGTATTTACAATTTTGGAGCATAGTGATCAAGGACTGGAACACACATTAAGTGTGCTTTAGCATGTTGCAAAACAAGTTAAGACAGATTTCCCAACTATCTGTCACTTTTTTTATGAAGTCAGACAATGCTGATGGTTACAGTGGAAATGGACGCTATTGCCGGTTTCGCTTTTAGGTCTCGCTTTTTCGCGAAAAGGTGAGGACCTTACATTATTTTTATTTGGTTCTCAGTTTTGCTGTTGACCCCCCCCCCCCCATAAAACAAATCTGTAGTGTCACAGTACCATTGCTTTTTTTCCTTCTAAGCTCCTCCATGTGAAGGACGCTGTATCTAGGAAATAAGCTTTGTCCGCGAATGGAACAGCGCTGTGGGCGGGTGCACGATATAAAATTTTTAGAAAACTAATTTTCACCTTTTTCCGGTTAGTTGAGCTCCGGATACTCTGAATGGATAATGAGAATCACTGTACTTGTTTTATATTTAGCTACTGATCTTAATTTTACTACAGAGAGAGCTAGAAATTAGAAAGACACCCATCAACATTTTGAAACAGTTGTTGATGAAAAAGTTCAAGCAATTGTATAAATAGGTGAAATGACCCAGATTAATAATTTATTTAACTAAAAAAAAGTAAGAATTTTCAGGTTTTGTGTTCTTGAAAGAAAAAAAGTAACTAATGAAAATGAATTTAATAATAAAAGCAAAACAAACTTACATGCAGGATAACATTTTGCAAGAAAAAATAGTTAGTGAAATTCAGTTTTCAGCTTACTAAATATCAATTTCAAAGGGCAATGAAATGAAAATTTTGGACATAAACGTGCATCGGCAAAAGTAATCATGATTGTTTTTTTGACACACAGTGTATCTGATAGCTAATTGAATTTATATAGAAAACCAGTTGAATTTTAATAATAAATATTTGATAAAAAAGAAAATTGCTTATATTTTTCACCAGGTTTTAGTTTCAAAACTTAAGTTACAACCATGAAATAGTAAGTAACTTAAATTTATCTTAAGGAATCAGAGGAACTTCACGAGTTTTGGAAAAAAAAACAAAAAACAGAGAGAAAGCTTACTAATAATGCACAAAATATTTCCAAACCATAAAATATAAAAATAACGTTTTACTTGTTTTACTAAAGTGTACATGCACGCATAATACAATATTTCTTTACAGTTACATTTAATGCTTAGTGGGCGAATCATTTCATTTGCCTGACTAAATAAAAAGGGTTGTTAGTAATGATTCTACAAACTATTTAATTCAATTCCATGTTTTAGTAAGATGAAATAACTATTAAACTTTACTCTGGAACACTACTTCAAAGTTAAAGTTAGGTGCCACAAAAGAACACAACAAATATATAATTCAGGATAAAATACTTGAAATAAAATAAACATTCACCTTAATTCTCATAAATGACTTTAGTTTACCTGTAATGGAACTCGTCACATTTGTCCCTGCTGACTCCGTGAATTTCAATGTTATGAATATATAACCAATTTCATAAGAACGCCTTTGAAATCAATAGCAGTACCATAAATATATCAGAACTATCAGCATCGAATTCAAAATATCAAGAAACTTGCTTTTAAAAAAAAAAAGAACTTTGAATTGTTAACAGAATTAAAAATCTAAGAAACACATGAATATCTGGTTTATAAAATTAAAAACGTACAATAAATTTCTATAAAAGCAATCGTTTAAGGATATATTTTTAAGAAACGATAGTTAAATTGTCTTGAATGCTAGATTCGTACGCTGAGGCAACATGCCTGGTCAACAACAATCTCGACAAAAAACAGAAATAGATAAAGTGATAGTGAGTGAAAAATTAGAAAATTGAAGTATTTTTGTTAGGTTTTATCTTAGGGTCAGTAACACAAACTGACAATAATTTTTGTTATTCAGAGCGACAATTATATTTATTAGTGAATAATATTTTTGTTTGGCAAATTTACTGTGTTTTTTTTTGCAGTGAGTCAGTTTGTTTATAAATTCTGCATTTCATTCAATGCTGCGTTATTTGTTATCGGAATTGTTGATAAACCTTTCTCTTGTTTCAGGTAATGCTCTCATTTTAATTTCTTCTAAAACGATGTATACGATTTATTTAAATTCATTGTACTTTCTTTTGTTTTGTCTTTAAAAGTGTGAAAATTATAATATTTGTTCGGCATTTTAAATATATTGTGGTTGATTGTCATGATTTACTTAGTTATTTATTTGTTATCCGAGTCTCAGCTCTCAAGATCTCTTGTAGTAGATATCCATTGAGATTTAACTGTAGCAAATTCGTCACTTCGTAGATGTTTTTTTCATCTTTTAGAATTTTGTTTTTAATTCCCCTTAGTAGTGTTTATAGGCTGTGAGTAACTATGAAGGTGTAAAGTTGTCAGTAATTAGTCAGTTATGCTTTTTAAATAAAATTACTAGATTATAGTTTTCAGGAAAATATTATCCAAACTATACAAGCAATTTTATTTGTAAATTGATGAGCTGCTTTAGGTTGTGAATTTCTATTATTCTCTATGAAAAAAAAAAAAAAGGAAAAAAGCTTGAATATTTTAGATTCGCCATAAAATATTTTTGTAAATTTTCATAAATAGTGTCAGTATTGTTTCTATATTTAGTACTATTGTCGCATTTAACGAGGGTGATTTATCGTTGGATTTATCTGGATTCAGGAAATTTAGATTTACCATCTGTCTCAGAATTTTGATTTAGAACAAATATATATTAATAGATGTTAACAATAATTTTAGATTATATCAAATCAATGAAGAGTCAAACCTTCTTGCTAGGCTTCAATCAGGAAAACTAGTAGTTTTGAAAAATATGTATGTTTCTGTGCATCTCACATTAACAACCACATGTGTTCGAATTATCTTGGATTTTTATGGACATGCTAGCTTTTGGAGTGTAATCACCTGATTTTCAAATCATGGAGGTAATACGAGAATGAAATATTATCGTCTTTTTTTTTTTTATATCTGTTTCCAGCATTTGAGCTTGATTATCCGATGGAAAAAAATGTCATGGATTTAGAATATATTCACTACATTTATACGCTATGTTGACTTCACTCTCATTGCCTTAAGTCAAGACTTATTTGCATAACAGAAATTATCCTACACTCCTTCGAAAGCGTAGTCTTAGGTTAAGTACACTTCAATTTCATTAATTTTTTTTTCCTCTCAGTCACCATCTTTGTATTTATTTTGAATGCTAATGAAAGAACGTAAAATGAGAAGCAAGTGTAAATCAACTTAATAGGTGTTAACATACATGTCTTTGGATTTTGATTTTTTGCTACAAGTGAAAATTAGTACTAGACTGGTGAAAATGAAAAATCACTATATTATGATATTGAGTTATGGAATCTTGAAGAGATCTTCATATTTTATCTGATTAGCAACTTTGAATCTATTTGCATGAGATCTGAAATCTGTGCATTTTGTTCAGTTGTTTTATCGTGTTTATAAATATATAATGACTCCAAACTATTTTTAAACAATTATTTTAAAAAATCACTTTAATTTAAAAACGCAAACAGAATTTTAATTTTGAAAAAAATTAAAGTGTTCGTATTTCATACGTATTCCTTTAAGGTATCATTAAGAAAAGAAAAAAAAGACCATTTATATTTGTATTATAGTCCTGTCAACAGGGTAATGAAAAAAACATTAAATCTAAACTATTAAGGCATAATTTATGTAACAATCTACAGGATACACTTATATTTTAATGTATGAATTTTATTATCTACTGAGTTATTTTTATAGTGAACCAATCAATAAGGCCTTAAAATATGGGTTAAAAACAAAGCGTAATTTATAGTTTAAAAATAAATAAATAGGTTAAAGCTAAAACAAAATAAAAGCGTAGTAGGGAGAATTCTGTGTCTTTACTTGTTGCTAATAAAGCAATCTGAAAATTAAATGTTTGAGATATCTGAAAAAGTTGACAAGAAAGGGGATAGAAATCAATTGCAGTAAAAAACTTTATAGGCCATTGATCGAGTCTATACATCTTAGAAGAAAAAAATCAAAGCTGTATTGTAGGAATTTATGCTCTTTAATTTGTCAAATCAATTGTAATTGAAAACTACATAGTTTTTCGAGAGATTGAAGGAAAACATAAAAGGGGGGGTTGAAATCCAGGATGTTAGCACTGACTCTTCCCCCTCCGATCAGGACTTTTAGTATGTTCCAATGGATTCTACTAACTAGTGCTGTTAGCTGAAAAAATTTACTCTGTCAAAATGATCTTTGGGGTATAATTATCTACAATCCATTTGCTAGAATGTAAAACACTTAGACCCCAGGTTTTAGGTTCACTGTGAATCAACACACTAATCACAAAATGAAGGTCAGTAATTTTTTTCGTCAAATTATAATTCTTGTGTTGTTATTTATTCTTGTGTCTGTTATATTTTATTGTTATCTTGATCTAAAGTCGTTTTTTAAGTCAGAAAATGTTACAGAGTCAGTATCCCAATATTCACAATTTCTGGAAGTAAATATTCACGGTTTTATCACAACTAACCAACCGCCTTTTCAATTTTCAAAAGCTGATTTAATGTTTTCACACCCTTTGATTGATGGACTATAATAATTATTGAATATGAAAAATATTTTTTTCTTAATGATATCCTGTCTGAATACAATAGAAGATTTGGCATAAATGCTTCTAAAATGAGTTAAATAAAATTTTTTTTCAAAAAAAATTAAAATTTGTTTTGAGTTTAAATAAAATTTAATTTGAATATAAAATAAATTTTTATATAAATAATATTTATTTAAATAAAAAAATTTTAATAAAATTTAAAAAATCTAGGCTTATATATTTTATAGCACACCATAAAAAACTGAACAAAATGACACAATTTTCAGCTTCGCTAATCAAATAGTCTTGATACAATTCATTTAAAATTATAAAATTTTCAAAGATTCATATGACATAAATGGTTCAATTAATCTGAAAATTGTATTTTTTCATCTGGAGAGTACAAAAGACAGGCAAAAAAATTGTTACAATCTAAAACATTGATGGCGAAAGTCTCTTTTTTATGTTTGATTTCATGGAATATGTGATCCTTTTTATAAATAAATACTTTTGAAAAATTATGTTATGGTTTAAAACATGAAAATTAGTTTGGTTTATATAGTTCACTAACAGACATACCATACAATGCTTAAACATTTTCCTCAAAAGATGCATAAAAAATATTTTTTTATAAAAATAAGTAATAAATTTCATTATTTTGTATTTATTTTTCATGCTTATTAGTATTTTTGGTTGAATGGGTCTGCAATTAAAAATGTAATGTATTAAAATTTTACATATCCATATATTTAAACTATTTTGGCAAAAAAAACTTTCACCCGAAGCCCACCTCAATCACCTGACCGATAAGCAAGACAAGTTTTTTTTTCATGAAGCTTATGAATCGTAGATATGTGTCAATCAAAGGGTCGCTGCCCCCACCCGACCACCATTTCGCAAAATCGAAAACTCTTTCCCAGTGTTACCTTCTGTTGGGAAACCTTTGGACAGTTGCCAGCAACAATTCCATCGACAGATTTCGACAATTTTTTTTTTTTTAACTGAAAGGTTATGACTTCTAGATATTTCACTCATGGTGCATCCCCTAACCCCCACTTTTGAACGAAATAAAAAAACATTCTCCACCATTCTATTCTCTATATGTTTTATAGAGCCATGCTTATCATATGAAACAAATGTAGAATGGTCAGGTGGTTGAGGCGCACTGAACTGTCAACAGTTTTTCCCATGCGAAAAAATTCTTCCCTCGATTCGCCAGCCTCAACCATCCGACCGATTATTATCTGAGTGCTTTGCAGATTCCTGATATATATAGAAATATGATCCCTAAGTTACCGGTTCTGTCCTTTAACTTTTTTATAGATATTTGTGATATTTGACCAGAAGAAGCTGTAACATTTCTTTACTTTTCTAGAAAATCCAGCTCTGAAGAGAGAAGATGTGTCAGATCTCTATTGTGCAAGCTAACTGAATAATCACTTCCAGGGTGTCCTCATTTTCCTATTTTAACAGCCCAAAAAGTGTAAGAACTGGTGGAGCTGAAGTCAGGGTTGTTCTTTCCATTTGTTGAACCTCAATGGAGCCTGGTTGAAAAACAACAATCTCAGGCCTCGAGAAGATTTCAACGTTCAAAAGAAATGAAAACTGTTTTCAAGAACTTAAAAGAGGGATGTAACGATTAGTGTATTATTTCAAATTTCGACCTATACGCAAATATTCAATCTCGTCAGATACCTACTTAAAAAAATATTTTACTTTTTTGATTTTTAAATAAACTAATGCTCAAATTTTAAATGAAAAATTGTTTTTTATTTATTGCTATATTTAAAAAATATATACTACTGATGCATTTTTTTGACTTATTCTAAATATCTTAATTAATAATGTAAATGTGAAAACCCTCTTCATTTTGGGTTGCTAAACAAAGTAAAAAGTCATATTCACGACATGCAAATGACAATACGCTGAAAAAAATTCAGTGGATAAATTAAGGACTTAGAAGTAAATTCCTATTTTTATAAAAACTTCTATAGCTATATGGTAGAATGATCTACTATTGGTGAGGTGGAAAAAAAAGGAAAAATTTCCAAGATTTGCAACACTAAAGAGGATATCTTTCAGCTCCTGAAGCTACTGTGCATGTAGTGAGCACTTATTTTCTGAAGTCTAACATATATATGTATGTAAGCCAAACAGATAGATTTGAACTTCTCCTGAAAATGCTGAACAGGTATTGTTCTTGCATCATAATTTCAGCTTTAAAGAGTGATAAATGATAGTAATACATTATAATACACTTAAGTACAAATGCATTTTAAAATTGCGTTAATGTTAGACATTTTTTAACAAATCACTGAATAGTAATTCTGCAATATTTTATTAAATAAGATTAAAAAAAAATATTACCTGAGTACATTTGGCCAAATATTTAAGTAAAAGGCTTGAAAGCGAATACTTGCTAAATATTCATAGCATCCTTACCTAAGTAGTAAATGGCACAGTCTAATGAGGGTAAAACTAATGGAAGATTTCAGTCAATCGAGATACAAAAAATGAACAGACTCAAAATCTACTTCAGTCTGTAGAAGAAAGTGGAAACCCTTATTTTAAAAGTCACGTTAATGTAAATTAAAGTAGTTAAAGGTGAGTATAAGATTATTTGACAGTTGGGGATTTTTTTAGCCATTATTTTGAAAATCAAGAAGAAAAAAGTAGAAATTTTGATACGTTGTATTTTTGATTGGTTCTTTTGATTTTTTTTATGTTTAAGTATACCGTTGGAAATGACAACTGTTCAAGTTGAGATCCCTAAAATTTCCACTCCCCTTAGAAAATGTCAGTTCAAGGATCGCTAGGTATCATTTCATTAAAAGTTAAATCGCTAGTATGTTTGAAATGCTCTCATCTAAGAAAAAGCAACACATCCCAAACTTTTTATTTCTTGCATCTTAGTATACTACTGCCTACTTATAGACATGCACCTTGTTTCCATGGGGCATTGTTGCTTTTCAGTGTTATGTTGTAGCAGTTAGTGAAAATACAGTTTTACTGCCTTTTTCTGCCCCTATTATCTTGAGTTAGCAACAGTACCCTACATTTTTTTTATGAATATGAAAGTTCATGCTATTAGGGCAAGCTATGCATACTAGCAAACTTTACTGGGATATTGATGTTGTTTAGCAGTATACCATTGAAACTTTTCAAAAATAAATCCAAAACTTATATTTAGGGCTATGTCAAAAAGCACCATCAGCAAAAAAAAGACAAGTGTACCATCTGTAGCTAAATATATGTACTTAAGTGACATGAAAAGAAAAAATGGGGTCTCATGCTTTTCAAGAAAAAAATTACCAAGTCATGTGACTGCAATGTCAGCTGATCACCCCCCCCCCTTTGTAGACAGCTGAGCGGGTCTTCCCATTGAGAATACGCAAAATGATATTTTTTATAAAACTTATTCACTGTAATTGTAAATATAATATAAAGAAAAATAATAACATATCATCCCTTAAAAAAATTAAAAAAAACCCAGGTTTTCTAGTTAATGAAATCTATATAACAACTTAAAAAAATGACAATAAAGCAAAAGATACATTCTGTAATTGAAGCGCTTATTATTTATTCTGTTCTTCATGTAATTTGTCTAGAGAGAAAATCCAACTTTTAATGGGAGGGCAACTTATTTTACACAATTTTCTTCACCTGTTAACCAGTTAAATATCTTTTCATAAATGAATAAATATTTTGCCAGTCTGTCATACACTACTTTCAAGTGTCGTATTGAATAAGGTTTCTCCAGAATAACATCTTTTCAAATGAATACACCTAATCCAGTGATATTGCAATCACTTTATTGTTGAAAATGATCTCATAACTTCGTGTACATTTACTTGTTCTTCATCCATTGTGGTATTTTCCTGATGAACTTCTGGTTTTGACAGCTGAAAGACTTCTTTCCTTTTTCTTGCAAACACAAATAGACTGAATCTCGAACTTTTGACGAGCTCGTCGGTAAAGTATTTTCTCCTCTGTTTCTTTGTCAGCACGCAGCTAGAACTTTCCTGGAGTCTGTCTTCTGAATTGTTTTCTAAAGGAAATTTTAGTACAAACTTTTTGTAAAATCACTTTTATTCTGAAGGAAGTTGCCCAACTTTTGCATACTTCAGATAAAATATTTCTCATTGAATTTTTCAGGCAGCATTCATACAGGCAATGGTGTGGTCCCAGAAAGAAGTTGTATATCCTTGCACAGTGGTTTATAAAACTTGTATAGGTATCAAGCAGTGACATTACATAGTTATATTATCACTGCAAATATGCTGTTCTGAAGTGTTCATCAGTAGAAAAGACTCATACATGATCTTTGTTAGAAGAAATAGTTTGCTGCATACCTCTATCCAGTCTTTGCTGTTTTGGTTTTACACTAAAACCTTGAGTGTATGCTGCTGTGATGATGAAAATTCACTGAGTACATTATAGCCAGAAGAATTGCTACTCATTTAGGGAAATTCTTCCCAGGGCCATACTTTTAGATCTAGAATATGTGGCTTCTGCTGAATGATATGTACTAATATTTGAATTATTTGAAATGTACAATGGATATTATTGATTTCAATCCAGAACACTTTGAAATTTCTTACACCACCATGGCGTGTAAATTTTCCTTTAACTCTGAGTGTATTTGATATTCTTTCCAGAACTCCAAGTAATGCATAATGCTGGAGCATTTGCAGTTCTCTCGATCACATTGATCTTCTCCGATCAGTCTGGATAATCATGTACCTCAGTAGTTCATTCCATATTTCTTGAATGTTTGGATTTCTAACTGGATATCTCTCTTTCCACTAACCATCAGCATTGTCGACTTCTATAAAAAAGTGACAGATAGTTGGTAAATCTGTTCAACTTGTTTTACAACATGCTAAAGCAATAATGTTTGTCCTTGATCACATGCTCCAAAATTGTAAATACATTTGTTTTTATAATGTATCATCACTTTTAAAATCAATACATCAATATGTAGACTCATACCCTTTTACCAAAATATTTCCTCTGAGATTGGAAATTTTATTGGAATAATCTTCTGTGCCCAATCTTTTTATCCATCAATGCAGTTTTGAAAGTTTATTTACTCACTGCAATATTTTTAGAATTTGTTTGTTGCACACTTGCAAATTGTTTTATCCAATTAAGTAATGCATTATGAATGCACTGTAAATCATACAATAGTTCAATCTGGAAGTCTTCATTTTCAATTCTTAAAACTTTCTGTTTTATAAATTTAATAATTCAAAATTTCCATGTACCTGGACAGAATTATGATGCACTATGATCATCTTGTAATTTCACACATCTGCGAAACCAACACATCATTTGGATCACTAATGGCAAACAAGGTCAATGCACTATATCTAAACAGCGAATGTATGAAGGTGAAGTGTATGAAAGATGCGGGCAAAAATATTTATAAACTGTTGAAAAAGATCGTTACTGGTACAGAAGAAATGTTGTGAAAATAAGTTCCTCCCTATTAAAGCGGATTTTTTCTCTCTGAACCAAATGTACGAAGAAATAATAAATAATAAGCGTTAATTTACAGAATGTGTTTTTTTTGTTTTTATTGCTCTATTTTTTTACAGTAATTTATATAAATTCATTACTTAGAAAACCATGTTTTTTTTTAATTTTTTAAAAATAGATGACGATGCTCTGTTTTTCTTTTATAATTATTTTACAATTACAGATACAGTTCTTATAAAAAAAATATCATTTTGGTTTTATTCTCAATGGAAGATCACGCTCATTGAAAAGGGGGGAACGGATCACATGACGAACTACAGCAACTGCACTTTTCTGAAATGCATGGACCAATTTTTTTCTTTCCATGTATTAGTACATATATTAGCTACAAGATGGTACACTTTGTCTTTTTTTATTATGCTTTTGAGATAGGCCTAAATATAAAGTTTGTGGATTTGCATTTTGAAAATTTCAATGGATATCTGCCAACAACATCAATATCCCAGTAAAGTGCTTAGGTCGCACTAGTGTACTTATCAGTATCTGTGCAAAAAAAATTGGGGTACTGTATGACTATAACCAAGATAATAAGGCAGAAAAACGAGCTTAAAACTGTATTTTTCAACTTTGTTACAACATAAGTACTGAAAACAACAGCGCATGTTATGAAGCAAATGTATAAGGGTGGCAGTAGTATACTAATAACTAGTGAAACAAAAGTTTTGATGTTGTTGCTTTCCTTAGATAGAGCACTTCAAACACTTCAAGCATTTCACTTTTAATGAAAAATGCAATGCACGACCTTGAACTTTGACATTTTCTACAGGGGAAAATTGTTTGTGGATCTCAAACTTGTGCT